>ML880489.1:0-10069 GCA_009831015.1 Picea engelmannii | reverse complement strand
CGGATTTCTGGACTAGTGCTTCTGGTTTTCTGGTACTTCTGGTACTTCTGGTTTTCTAGTACTGGTGAAAACTAGGGTTTCACTTTTTGGGAGATCTACCCACTGAAAAGGTCCGCTGAAGGTGCCAAAGTACTTCTTGGGTTAGGACACACTTTTCTAGATGGTTTTGAGGCTGAAACTCTTCTTCAATAAAAATCCTTAATTTGCATGTACGACAACAATGACGTTTTTCTCTTTCTCTTGTGAAAGATGCTCTCTTCAGCTTAGCTCTGATACCATGTTAAGGTTTAAGCTATTAATAGGTTTCTTTTATTTCATTAGATAACCATAGCATAAATAAGATCACTGAGAAATATACAATCACAAGAGACACATCATTTATCCTGGGAAACCCTCATGGGGGAGAAAACCCAGCAAAAACTTCCTTAATATAGATAGCCAATACAATGCCAAGAGATAACTTAAACAAATACAGAAAGTCCTCTCCCAAGAATGTGCCTCTCTCTCTCTCTCTCTCTTCTTCTCCAACTGCAGCTCCAGACTTGCACTCCAATCATCAAGTGAGTGAGTGAACAAATGAGGTGCTAGCCTCTCTTATTTATACAATCTGGCACGTGTGAACTGGGGTGTCTTTTCACTGGCCGGGTCGACTTCTCATTCTGGGTGGTTATAACCACTTTAATATATTCTAGGGCCGAATTTTCATTTAGCCCATTACAATTAGGGTTTGACCAATCTGCAAAAGGGGATTTGGTCAATTACAACACCCAACATGATCAATCCGCAAAAGGGGATTGATCTAATGAATAATATATCAAGAATAATTAGAATACTCTTTGCAGTTACATTATTTCAACATATTGAACACGAGGGTGATGGTTGTCACATTGTTCTTCTCCAAATATAAGGGTATTAACTACTGCAGGACTAAGTTCGATTGATATCATATGATTATAAAAAAGGTGGTTAGGATCAAACCCCCTGATTTATTCTGCAAATTTTAGATTATACTCGTCAAAATATGAAGCATATTCATCAATCTTGGCAATTCCTCTCAACTGAATTTCACCTACTTTCCAAGGAAAAGGAATAAATTGTTTTTCCTTTTTTCATAAAAAAACATGGAACCGGAATTTATATTGCCTTGCTACCTCTATAATAAACAATTTATCTGACACATAATAAGGAAGGAAGATGGGATTTTCATGAGAACAAAAAATCCCGATGATGTTATAATCATCCATTTTCTCTATAAATCCCTTTGTATTTAGAAAGGAGGATGCTTCCAATGAAATTCTAGAAGTATCCTCTCCAAAGAGAAATTTCTTGAATTCAGACACAAAATCATTATATATTTCATAAAGTAGTGAATAACCTTTTGTCTCGAGAGAACCCGATACCACATAGTCAGAGGGTCGACCTTTGAATTTACCCTCTTTCCAATACTTGGGGCTTTAAAAATATGGTAGTATGTAATGGAAAATATCAGATAAGAAGCCATGTAAAATTTTTTCTCATTCTTAAAATTTATTAATTGTGTAGAAATTTCATTAGATACAATCTTTGCCGAGTCGAAGACAACTTTTTTGTGAACAATAAAATGTAGAATATATAGAGCTAGCTAAGGGATAATGGCTGTAGAATCTTGACTAGTGATTCTTGTAAAAATCCAAGCAATTTCTCGATAAGGTTCTTTCAAAGAACTGACATGAATTCTGGGTAAGTCTTGTGGTATTACTATAGGGTCTTGCAAATATTCCTGTAGGAGCTCTATTCCATTCTTTCTTCCTTTCAAAATATTTCTAGCTTCGTCTCCTTTGTATGTTATATTCAACTCTGGTAATTTTATCATTTTCTTGAAGACTAAACATGACAATGAAATAGGGGAGACATTCTGTAGTGGAATTGTCCTTCTATTCTGAACAAATTTTTCTATGCCCCAAGTGATAATATCTTTGCAGTCAAAAACTTTAGGAACACAACCATCTAGGACTATCCCTATTGTCCAAACTTTATTGTTGTCTCTATCCGGCGATGTTGAATAATACCAATATGATCTCAATCAGTGGTAATTGTGATCTTCTCTAGTGAACAAATTCAAAGTATCCCCGTAGAATTGTTGTTTTCTCTTGACCATATTTACCAGGTTGATGTACTTATTCGTAATACTGCTTAGAAAAATTATAAATTCTCGTTCAATAATACTCGAATCATGTTTTCAATGGCAGAGTTAATATGGAATAAATGTAATTGCCTCAAGAAACATGCCATTAATATCAGGCTTTTCAAAATTCAATTTTAGCAGTTAAGTCCATAATACCAACATTAAATTTAACTCGAGAAGTGTGAAATAAATGAGACATGTCATGGCGGGGAGTTAGGGTGGAATAAATATTCAAATGAAACCAAAAATATGCCAAGCCGTGAAACCATTGTGGAAGGAAAAATGGTTAAGTGTTGATACCTCTCGGATGGACTTACAGGAAAGGAAAGATACAGAATTACAAGTCTGCGATGAAAGAAAAAATAACTAAGTGTTGGCAGTGGGTTTATAGAAGGAAAAAATATATACCATGAGTCTACGAGTCCACAAAACCGCTAATCCATGAATATAATAAAGTAACTAAGTACGAAAGAATATGTAGGCTATGAAAAAGAGCAATGTGAATGGTAGGACACAAATCTTGTAGGATCACAACAAACTTAGAAGAAGAAATTTTATGTATGGAAGAGTGAAAGAAAAGAAATGTATAGGGGTCAACATATATGTGCATATTCATCTAGGAAAATAGGTACTACTAGGATTCAAGGTGGATAACGTCCCCATATCATACACATACTTAACACTTTTCACTAATTCCCTTACACTATCATCTCATCCATACACAAAATTACATCCAGCCACTTATGAATAGCCTATCAAATGCCATCCAGAAGGTTTTATCCACATGGTCTTCACTCAATGAACCTATTGTTGATATTATGGTAGTTGTGGCAGGTATTAACCTCCGTATGTAACCTTTTACTAGAATAGAATATTATGGAAGTAAGAGAAACCCTAAACAGATGTGTGAAAACCATAAAAGACATGTTAGCTTAGCATGATATATAATATTAAGGTATTATCCTCTAGAAAGACCAGTTAGCTCCACAAGAAAAAGATAAACAAAAAATATAATTACCATAAAGTCAGGTCGTTCCAGCCAAAAAAGTCACTGGACAGATCAGTATAAATAGAGGACGTCTTGGCTCATTTTTTCATTCACTCTCACCTAGAAAACCAGAAATAATGTCCAAGTTTGGATGAGGAGGAGCAACAACTGCAGTTGGACAATTTTCTCTTGTTCAATCTTTCTGGAATCTTTTTCTTATGCGCTACCTTTGGAGAAGGTTCACACTCTCTCTTGTTCATCTGTGGGTTATGGTGTGGCTTCCCATAATCATTCTTTTTGTCAAAGGGTAAGGTGCCCATGGGTGGCTTTATGCCTATGGTTGGGTGACAAAGGTGTAGCATTGTCTATGGTTAAATAAGCACATCAACATTATTCTAATAGGTTATGGGACCACACCACCTTTGGAACAGTCTAACCACTAGAAGGTAGATACGCATCTCTCTGTCAAGCTTGTTGTAGCACAATTGCAGTTGTAGTTCTAGTCACAGTGCTAGTTGCAACACCAATTGTAGTGCCAGTTGCAACACTTGTTGCAGTGCCAGTTATAGTGCTAGTTGCAACACCAGTTGCAGTGCCAACACCAGTTGCAGTGCCAACACCAGTTGCAGTACCAGTTTCAATGAAAGTTTATGTGAAGTATTGGGAATAATTTTTGGTTTTCCTAGTGTGTCTTACCCTAGCGCATCTACAACTACCTCCAGATTGCAAGTTGGAGCACTTTAAAAATTTTGGGTTTGTCATTACTTGTCACTGCTATCGGAGGTATGCACTTGTATATGTTTAAACTGTATCACTATCTTGAGGGTGTTTGCGGGAGAGGGGATCTTTTATCAAAGTAGCAATAGTAGATTAAGAGGGATCTCAGATCCAATACATTCAGAGGAACAACACACTCTCCAGGTTGGAAATAATATTTTCCTCTGAAGAAAATAAACTCAAGTGGAACAATATCCAGACTCCAGGTTTTCATATCAGGTTTGATATTTTTATTATTGCTTCTTAAGTGAGTATTGCAATCCTTTATATTTTATTAATGCTAGGAACAAATGAATATTTAGTAGCATGTACTATTAATATAAATTATTATTGTACTTAATTTCAATATGAACTGACATATCCTCTAGGAGATATTTCTTGTTCTTGTTCTCAGGCAGGACACCTTGGTAATGCTATAATGAATTACCATGAAATTGATATTTTCTTATACAAAATTCTATTATATTGGAAATACCTTTTCTCTTCTTTTTTTTTTCTTTTGTTTCAGGCAGGTTATCCTATGTATTCTAGTAAAGGTAACCACAAAAAAAAATACTTGAAAGGACTTAGAGGGAGTCATTGATCAAGAAGAAGCCAGGTTGGTTTTGTGACACTTTGTAGGACGCAAAGGGGCATGCAGGAGACAAAAGTGTGGTCTGAGGATTCTCTCAGATAGAGGGAGTTGATTCCATAGTTTGAGATGAAGGATCTTGACCGGATCAGAAGCGTGGCTGACACCAGATGAGATATTCAGTAAGGAGACTGAAGAGGTTTAACATGATGGATAGGAAGGCCATGGCCACACCTATGGTGACACATCTAAGGAAGTTGTGTGACGTGATAGACATTTTATTTGCATAGAGCACCTTGTGCCAGTAT
This sequence comes from Picea engelmannii, assembly GCA_009831015.1. Classification (NCBI taxonomy): domain Eukaryota; kingdom Viridiplantae; phylum Streptophyta; class Pinopsida; order Pinales; family Pinaceae; genus Picea; species Picea engelmannii. Next base: position 5,261 of record ML880489.1, on the reverse strand, counting down.
ATGGTTGAGCCATGATCATAATATTGGGTTACAACACAACATGCAGGTACCTATGTTGTGGTGTAGATAGATATGATTGATCTCCGATGATGAAGTATGGCTATCGGGATATACAAGTTTTGGATTGGAAGCACATAAGACAGATCTAGCACCTGGGGTGCTACTTCAATTTGGGATCGAGTAGGATTTCCAGACAAGCATGGAAGCATATATATGTAGCACTCAGTCATATATCATAGCTAGTGATGCAATATATGAAGCAAGGTGGCTTTTCGAAGGATCTTGCAGGACTTCATCAAAGACATGGTGCAGGAAGGAGTAGTGAGGCTCCGTGATGGAAGAGTATCAATCCATCATGAAGAATGATGTGTGGGAGATAGTTCTGAGACTAGAGGGGAAGTCAGTGGTGACTTCCAAGTGGATCTATAAGATCAAGCATGAAACAAATGGTAGCATCGAGAAGTACAAAGTGAGGATTGTGATGAGAGGATTGTCTTAGAAAGAGGGAGTGGACTATGAGGAAACTTTTTCTCTAGTCTCCAGGTACACTTCCATCAGGACTATTATTTATCTTACTTCAATTATGGGTTGGAGATTACATCATATGGATGTGAAGACCGCATTCCTCAATGGTGTGATTGAGGAAGAAGTGTACATAGAGAAACCTCAGGGATTTATGATACATGGGAATAAGTATCATGTTTGTATATTAAAGAAGGCTTTGTATGGACTCAAGCAGGAACCCAGGGCATGGTACTCTAGGATTGATGGATACTTGATTATTTTTGGCTTCACTAAGAGTGATGCAAATCCCAAACTTTACTACAATGTTGTTGATAATGATCCATTGATCTTGTTACTGTATGTTGATGGTTTGTTCCTTACGGGGGCAGAGAGGCTCATTGTCGGGTGCAAGAGGGAGTTTTCTTCAAAGTTCGAAATGAAATATCCTGGCTTAATGCATTATTTATTGGGATTGGAGGTGTGGAAGAAACTAGGTGAGATCTTCCTCAAAAAAGGGAAGTACACAATTTAGATATTGAGCAGATTCAATATGATGGATTGCAATTCCATGGCTACACCTATGATGACAAATATGAACAAGTTGAGTGATTCTGTTTCAGATTCAAATTTGGTGGATCCCACTATGTGCATGTAACTGATTAGATCCTTATGTACCTGGTTAACATTAGGGCATATATTTGTTTTGTGGTGAGCACCCTGAGCCATTTTATGGTTGAGCCGAGGCACTTCCATTTGGTTGCAGCAGAGCATGTGTTGAGGTACCTGTGTGGTATAATTGGATATGGTTTGAGATATTTCTCAGGTGGTGAAGTGAGGCTACATGGATATATTGATTCTAACTGGACAGGGAGTGCAGTGGATAGAAAGAGCACCTTGGGGTTCTGCTTCATCTTGGGATCAACTATGATATCTTGGTTTAGCAAAAAGTAGACTTTTGTAGCACTCAGTACAACATAAGCATATTATATCGTAGCCAGTGTCACATGTCGTGAAGCAGTATGGATTTAGAAGCTTCTTGCAGGACTATTTAATGAGATAGAGACGACCTTAATACATTGTGATAATTAAAGTTGTGTCAAGATTTCGGAAAATCCAGTATTTCATGACAAGTCGAAGCACATTGAGATCAAATATCATTTCATCTGAGACATGGTATAAAAGGAAGTAGTAAAGCTCTAGTACATATCCACATATGAACAGATTACAGACATTCTCACCAAGACTATGTCTAAGGTGAAGTTTATATACTTAAGATACAAGCTTGTTGTGATGCAAAATGTCTACCTTGCTGAGAGAAGTGTTGATGTTTCTCCATTTAGCAACATCGAGCATAAATTCTCCCAGATTGATCATGTTGATTTGACCAAAGGGGAATTATACATTCACTCATGGGGCCATGCTAATTTGGCTAGTGGTGAATGGCCCAGAGGAAGTATTTCTCTTATTAGTCATGCTTATTTGACAAGGAGTGAAAAAGACTCAAGGTTCTCTCACATTTCCTGCTCCAGGATGAAGTGATCTATTTTTTTATAGGGCAGGTTTGACTTGTTTACAAGTCTAGTCTAATGTTGAAGATGTAGACTCAAGAGACCTATTGTGATGAGGGGCTTCTTGGTGGAGCTACTCAACATTAGAGCCTTATATTAATTAGACATGCATGTGAGGAGATGATGCATCAATACGGATCATGAACAACTTTTCTAGTGAAAAATAAATGCCAAGAAGACAAGACAAACCATTGACAAACCCCAAAAAAGAATTAAAGAAGATATTGAAGAAAAAAGTACAAGTCGGCCCCACAAGTAAATTAAGGGTGACTTGAATTGTATAAATAAAGGTTTGATCATTTCATTTTGACACATCACACAACTCTTATCATCAAGTGCACAAGTCCCATTTACAGTTGCAGTTTCCTATTGCTAGTTTCCAGTAGTGCAAATTTTTAGGTGCGCTATCTTGTCTATGGTTTGCTATCTTTGAGGATTCTTCCTCATACAAGGAAAAAATTATTTATGTGTTGGGTTTCTTCATATTGATGGTGATGTACTTATTGGTTGGAATTATTCTTAAGAAAATTTGTTAGGTTTTCTCCCAAGGTTGGGTTTCCTAGGATAAAATCTTGTGTCTACTGTGCATGGTTATCTTTCTATGATTCTATTGTTTCCACTGCAATTTATTTTGGTTGATATTTTCAGTGTGCAATTATTCTATGATAGCAATGGCATAAAATTATGTTTGAAATCATAAAGAAGTAATTATTAGATCTGAAAATTGAAAATTCAACAACGGACACGCTAGAAAACAAAAAATAATAATTAAATTGAAAAAAAATACACCCCCTAAACAATTTTTTTTTTTTAAGAAGAAAAACAATTTTCTTTTAAAAGGAAAGAGAAAAAACAATTTTTGTTGAAAAAAAAATGCAACTCACAATTTTTTAACCCAAAAAATTCAAAAAATGAATTCAAAAAGAGTAAAATCTAAATAAAATAAAAATGACCATTAAAACACTCAATTTAAAACTCAAAAAATTCAAAAAATAAAGAAAACACAATTTTTTTATAATTTTTTTGAAAAACCTAAAATAATTAAAAAATATAGACACCCAGATGTGGGTGCCACACATCCCATCAAGCCACATGATGAAACCATGATGGAGGTTCCACCTAGACTCCACATGGAGTCTCAACGGGCCCCCTCTCATGCGCATTAAAACATGGAGGTTCTTGAGGCCCTCGCCATTTAATTCCCTAGCCTTTCGACCTCAGCTCTAGGTTTTCTCTGGTACGCCTGCAATTATGTCAAGTTCTTGGATTTTATGGACTTTGGATCCAAAGGGAAGAAAACATTCCCATCTCAGATACTTCTGGAAAAGCGTCAGTCTAGAGTGGTTTACTTTGAGCATTAGGCAGTTTCATTTGGACTCATGTAAGGTGATACCTTCAAGCATATTTTGTGTTTTTCTTCGTGTTACTCACTATCCATTCTTAGTTTGAGTCCCAAAGGTGGGGAAAACTATCATGGTGTTGAGGAGAAACATTCCCGGGAAGAACGCCATCCATGATCCTTCAACCTCCAACATGCCTCGATGCTTGAGATCCACTCCAAAGCGAGGGAGAGGCAATAGAGGCAACACTGGAAGGCAGAGGTATTTACAGTCCAAGGGAGAAGGTTATGTAGACTCTATCCCCGAGCACGTTTGCAACATGCTAGAATATTTGGAAGCATAGGTGGTGGATTAACACCATGCAATCCAATGGGCTCGTGAGCACATAAAGTAGTACTGCTTTGTAAAGAACTTGTTAGCCCGAGTCCTCATGCAAAATTCTAGCATCATGACAAACAGTGACTCCACACCATCATCCTCACCAGTCATTGGCTCTAAATCATATGAACCTTTGCCAGAAGCTATGGACCTCATGCTCAACAAAGAATGGAACCACTCTAGGCTCAAGGAAAGGCATAGGAAGCGGAAGGAATTGGGAACATTAGCCAACCTCTGATGAAGCACGTCTAGTGCAAAGACTAGGTTTGTTCCTCTCTACCTCTCAAGATGCTTGGCCACCCTCAAAAGGAAATTCATAAAAACTCATCGAGTGGAGGAGCTTATGGTTGTCCGGTAATTGAAGAGCACCTTGCTGAAACAACTTCCAACTTTCCCCAGAATTAGTTCTCAGGTTAGACAACATAGCTCATGTTTTTTTAATACTATTTTCCTAGTTTTGTTGGAATGTTGTTCAATACTGATAGGGGGGGGGGGTGAATCAATATTGCTTCTGTTAGAACTCTTTCTATCGTGGGTAATTTCTAAGAAAAAATGATCGCTACTTTAACTTTCAGAAGAACTTTCACTAAATTTTGTCACCAGGGCCACAGATTGATATCATATGCCAAATTAGTGGAGAAAAAATGTGTTTGGAGCTTGATTATTGGGCTCCAATTTTCCATTGAAGACCATAATCACTAAGCAAGGCAGCGCAAACTACCATCATCCAGGTTCGAGTCCAACTATTAAATACCAAGGTAACACACATAAAGAGACCAAGGGAGGATCCCACAAGGGGAATTTTATTTTTCTCTACGCGTCGAAAGGAAGTAATACCCTCAACACATATAAACAACATGAGGATGAGTTTCTATCGGGCGATGTGGGATCATTTCCACAGGGAAAACTAGTAAGGTTTAAGCTATTATTAGAGTTCTTTTCATTTCACTAGATAACAATAACATAAGATAGGATCACTGAGAAATACACAATCACAATAGACACATCATTTATCCTGGGAAGCCCTCATGGGGGAGAAAACCCATCAAAACTTCCTTATTATAGATAGCCAATACAATTCCAAGAGATAACTGAAACAAATACAAAAAGTCCTCTCCCAAGAATGTGCCTCTCTCTCTCTCTCTCTCTCTCTCTCTCTCTCTCTCTCTCTCTCTCTCTCTCTTCTCCAACTGCAGCTCCGAAAGTTGCTTCTCAATGAACAAGTGAGTGTGTGTCTAAATGAAGCGCTAGACTGCTTATTTATACAACTATGGCACGTGTGGACGGAGGTGTCTCTTCACTGGCAGGGCCGACTTCTTCTTCTGAGTGGTTATAACCACCTTTAATATATTATGGGGCCCCTTTAATATATTCTAGGGCCAACTTCTTATTCTACCTATTACAATTATGTTTTGACCAATCCGCAAAAGGGGATTTGGTCTTTTACAATAGCCAACATGATCAATCTGCA
>ML880487.1:0-10387 GCA_009831015.1 Picea engelmannii | reverse complement strand
AACAATATAAAAACATTTAAATACAAACTTAAACAAACATATATTAAAACATAACAAAAAACATAAAAAACAAAATATAAAAAATAAAACAAATAAAACAATAAAACAAAACACGTAACAAAATAAAAATATAACAAATATTAAAAAAACAAAAAACATAAAAACTACACTAACCTAAGTCTACCCCACCCCAAAACTTCACGCACATTTTCATACCTCACGTCCCATCCTAATTCACATCAAACAAATTGAATGGCCGTTAAAAATTTCGAACCCCCCCTCACTATCCGGAGTTTAACGAGGGCGGGGGGTCCGGAATGGATGTTTTCCAATACCACCCCCCATCCACATGTCTCCTCCCTATTCCATTGGACGCCCACCCCCCCCCCCCTNCCTCAGGGGGGGTCCGAAATACCACTCTGCCCCTGAAAAAAACCGCTTTCACAGCATTTTGACCAGTCAACTTTCAAAGCAGTTTTCGGGCAGAATAATTCGAAATTTGAAAAACCGAGAGAGTTTTTTCTCCAAAATGGCATGAAAAACAAAAACCTCTCTCAGTGTTTTCACAAGTGCCACGAGCAAAGAGAATCAAATCCATCTTTGAGGCCCTTTTTTCGGATTTTCGGTTTTTCTGTTACAGTCCCGATCTTGCAAGAGCTGTTACGACCAGCTGGAGGAGAATTTGGCGAAACCGAAGGAGGTTTTTGTCCATCACATGCCCATATACATAACCTCATTCAGTTTTTTCCCAGGTGTCAGCATTGAAGATAAAACGATGTCTGTTTGGACCCCCTTTTTCGCAAAAATTAGGCTCATCTTTCATGGCAGGCAGTTCCAGATTTAGTGGGATTTGTGGCTATTTTTGGCCGAGGTGGTTAAAACCGACTCTAAAAACTTATGGGGAAGTCTATCCTATTTATTCATAGGATTTTAATGTAAAACGGTTCGACCTGTGAGGTGTTTTTCCAATTGGCTAGAACATGGGCTTTGCCATTCTAGAAAACTTTTTTTGTAATCATTAAATGATTGATATGTAATGGGCATGCTTTTTACAGGATTCTTGTGAAGATATGTTGGTGGCGTTTCTTTCTCTGCTAAGTATTTTTCCTATCATCTTTCCACTTGTTTTCAATTCTTATTGTCAGAAGATAATAACAGAGTAGAATTTATTAGCAAAATACTCTGCATCTGATCTTGTGATAATCTTCATGTTTCTCCTCTAAAAAGCTCAGTTTATGAATTCTTAACTGCTCATTTGCTCCTTTTTTCCTCCCCTAGTTCTTCCTCAAATTGACACCATTCAAACTTAATTCGATCCAACACTTCCACTACCTTGCCCTGTGTAAGAGTTTTGTCTAGATCTGAGAGTGAATCACATATTTAAGCGCAGACCCCATTTTCCCAATGGCCCTCCTTGCTGTAACAAAACAACCATTTAAAAACCCCAACCTCATACTTTCATAGCTAGCCTGATGTCTATCCTATTACAAACCAAGTTTAAATCATACAGAGAGATCCCTCTCTGAGTCTTGGAGGGCTAGATCCAAGACTCCAAGTGGTTTGAGGTTACCTCTATGACTACCTCCGCAGCCTTGGGAAACTTACAGAGCGTTAACACTTTAAACAGTCGTATTCCTCCTAATGAGGGAAAAATAGCAAGATTTCCCAAAATTTCCCAAGTACTTTCTGTCATGATATTCAACCGTGTTTCTGCATCCAATACACAGTGTATGTCGAAGTCTCCTACTCTTGTTTCTATGCACTCCTTCTCTTTTAATATCTCTGGTAAACTGATGTCTTTGTGATCATTCAGTGTTTCTTTCATCTACAACAATATAGTTTATGATTCTTTCTAGTGTTCTAGCATATCCTTAGTCTCTTGACTTTTTTCATGGTTTTCTTGTCCCATATTCATCTTTTCAACTTTAGCAATCATTCTAGGGAAGCCCAAAACTTCATGTCTAGTATCTTTACAACAAAGACAAATAGGACCTCTACCAGGGCATTACTTAGCCAGATGTCCTAGTCTTCTGCAAATATAACAAAGATTTAATCCTCTCTTTATCTTAAATGATCCTAAAAATTTCCTATACTGCACACTGGGATCATAATGATGAACCAGCAAAAAAATATTTCTAGGATCCTGCATTCACTTGTTAGTCCAAAAATTCTTTCTATGCATAGGAATAACATATCTTTCACTATTTCTATCAGATCTATTCATGTCAAATCTTCTTTCTTCTAGATGTGCCCTAATTTTCAAACTAGGAAAAAATCTATCGAACATACCTAGATCCATTCTTTCAAAACAAAAATTTCCACTTATATTACCTTTATCAGAGCACAAAGCTTTAAGATATTACATGTTTTCTTCAGATCTGATTCCCTTAGCACAAAGCTTCACAAGTCGAGTAGAATACTGCGCACCACGGTAGTAGATCTACGCATAAAAATTTATCTTTTCTTCAGTTCCCAGCAATCACAGTTTCAGTTCCTGGCAATGGAACCATTTTTTGGCATAGGGGCAGACCTAGGGTTCAATGCTTCAACAGCACACCAACAAAACCCTAACTATTGGCCCTTTCGGCAACACCTGCGAAGCAGATGAAGTCTCACCTGAGGTAGAGGTAGGGGGGGTTGCAAGACTCAAGTGTCTACAACCTAGCTAGGACATAGATATGTGATCACAATACTTAACAGAGCACTTAGCTAATAACTTCCATTAGTATTTAACCCCTTTATTCACATCGCAGGTTAAAACCCTAGTTACAAAGTAACGCAGTATTAACCTAGGTCTAAGCACATCTAACCATTTAGCACATAGAATAAAAGAAGATCTAGAATTCATTCAGATCATAAGCACTAAACATTCATAGATCTGTCTATCATAACAATGCACTAAGAAAATACAAGAACATTATAGCACAAAGCACATAACATAGGATATACGTGGTTCACCCCAGTGTGGGGCTATGTCCACCAAATCTGTTGGAGTTACTTCACACACACCTAGGATTTCTGTTTCCTAAGGTTTTTATTTTTTTATTAGTCATTATCCAGTCTCTTACATTTTAGGAGAGAATATTCCACCTGAAGAGTATTCTCTTTCAATTCACACTTCAGTTTGACTAGTTGAGTTGAGTTTAGATGTTGCATTGGGATCATCACCATGCAACATTGGGATCATCACCATGCTAATTCTACCTTACCTTGGTTTCATCACCAAAGTGGTGCATTAGCCTTGATTCCTTAAGTTAACTCCTCAATACTTTATGTTCAGTAAGTTAACTGAAGACTAGTTGACTAGTTAACTCAACTAGGTGGCAGTTCACTCTCGTAACTGCCTGAGAGACTAGAATAGGTGGCAGTTCACTCCCATAACTACTGGTGTATGTACATATCACTCTAGACCACCACTATGGTGACTTGGTTCACCTCAAGTCGAACTCATTGAGTTATACAAAGTATATCATGTGTAAATTATTCACTGTTCACAACGGTTAATGATAATTCTTTCCATTCTTTCTCTCCTTCTTCTTCTTTTCCAATTCTCTCTGCAAATGTGTGTATCATTGTTTATCTAGATATATTTTGTGTAGGTCAACACATTTACATGGTATTAGAGCCAACGGAGTGCTAAGAAAAGCTACACCAAAATTTTTTGCAGGTACCGAAGATTGAAGACCGCGGAAAGATGGAATTCCAAAAAGAATTCATTCTTACACCTTACAACTATTTTGCATGGAAGGAGAAAATATCCATACATCTCCACTCTAGAGGGTTTTATAGGTTAACCATGAATACAGATACAGAACCGACATCAGCCATAGAAAAATCCAAGGACTTAAATCGCATAGATGAGGCACTTGGAACAATTTGCAATCTTATTTCTCTCAATCTCCTTTTTCATATATCTTCCTTTAAGACTCCCAATGAAGCCTAGACCATCTTGGAAGGGCTCTTTGGAAAAAAGGATGAGATGAGGGGACACATGCTAGAGGTGGAGCTGCTCACATTGGATCCAAAAATCTTCGAGAATATCTAAGATTTCTTTACAAAATTCAAGGATTTACTGTCGCAACTCAAAGCTTGCGGGGTTGATAAATCGAAGGAGGAGAAACAAATGGTTCTCACCATTCTCTCCAAGATTGGACCTAAATTCTCTGTATTTGTATCCACATTCCATACTGTCAGATTCGCCTCTAGATCCACCTGGAAGATGCCTTCTCTTGAGGACTTTATCGAATCCTTGACACAAGAGCAAACCAAGCTCATCAACATGGGCACAATCAAAGGCCCAAGGGTGCATGCACTCACTGTGCATGATGGAAGCCACAAATATTAGAAATATAAAGATAAATATAAGAGGAAATCTCATGCACATACAAAGAAGGAAGGGTACACAAAACCCTTCACCGATGCCTCCGGATCCAAAGGAGAAAAGGGAAGAAAAGGAGAGAAATGCACATACTGTCACAAAGGATTCCATTCGGAATCCGCATGCATGCAAAAACAAATAGATCTGATGTCTCAGATACTTCAGCAAAACAACCTTGGAGATCGCATCCCCGAGGGTGAAAAGAACAAGAAGTCAGAAGATCTGAATTCCAAGAAAGGCAATTCTAGCCATGCCTTGATTGCAATCAACTCCTCTCTCGATGCTTGGATCGTAGATTCAGGAGCATCACATCATATGGCTTCCTCAGAAGCAGTCTATTCTTCTTTGGACGCATGAAAATGTCCTCCTATTCTGATGGGGGACAACTCTTTTGTCAAAGTCACCGGCAAAGAAAGGATTGAACTCACCAACAAAAGCTTCGAGAATGTGTTGCATGTTCCCAAGATTTCTGTCAACCTTGTCTCTGTGTATCAAATGACGAATTCCAACACCAGAAAGAGAGTCATATTCACACCAAATGTTGTGGACATCTACGACATGCAAACCAAATCCAAGGTTGCTACCGGTGACGTAAATCATTAGTCTAGATTGTATACATTTTCTAAATTCATTGAATCTGATTCTGCTTTACTGCTTACTCATGCTGATGAAAGTAGTAGGATATGGCACAAAAGGTTTGGACATTTGAATTTTATATACATGCAATAGCTTAGCAAGCACAGATTAGGTGATGGTCTACCAGACATCCATTTCTCCAAGGGAGTATGTGAGGGATGTGTTCTCGGAAAACACCCTCAAGAGAAATTCGACAAAGGAAAGTCTCAACGAGCTTCCGCACATTTAGATATGATCCATAGTGACCTCATGGGTCCTTTTACACATCCATCGATCACCAAAGTGAGGTTTGTTCTCATTTTTGTTGATGATTTCCCACATTTTACTTGGATCTACTTTCTCAGGAAAAAATCCGAGGTCTTTCAACACCTCAAAGATTTCAAAGATTTGGTTGAGACACGGTCCGAAAAGAAGATCAAAGTCCTCTGAACTAATAACGGGGGAGAGTATGTGAATCATGAGATTCATAATATTTTCCATGAGGCATGGATTCAGTTGCAACATACAGTTCCCTACACTCCACAACAAAACGGAGTAGCTGAGCTGAAAAACAGATCTCTAAAGGAGATGGAATCTTGCATGTTGCATGCAAAGTCATTACCATAGAGACTATGGGCTGAAGCACTTAACTATGCAACATACATCCAAAATAAATCTCCTCATAGATCTGTCAAGGATAAGACCCCCTACGAGGTATGGAGCGGCCTCAAACCAGAAGTGGCCCACGTTCACATTTTTGGTTCACGTGCATGGGCCCAAATTCCCTCTGAAAAGAGGAAGGCACTTGATCCACATAGCACTGAGTGCATTTTTGTTAGATACCCCGATGGTGTGAAGGGATATCAACTTATTGATCTTTCCTCAGACCGATTCATCATTGAGCGTAGTGTCCAATTCGAGGAAAGTGTCTCGCATGTACCTCAATAGTTGCATGCAGACACCTTCACTCTTCCACCTGTCCGAGATGATGAGCATGTGCATGTTGAATGTTCTTCATATGAGATTTTTGATTTAGAGGACTCAGATGATTCAAATTCAGAGTCAGTATAGTTAGATGCAGATTCAGAGAAAACATATGCAGTTGCAGAGCCAGAGAAGAGGCCCAAGTGGGCACAGACTACTCTTCAGGATGCAGGGGATCTCGTTGGTGATCCAGCCGATACTAGGAGGACTTGATTTGATTTCGAGAAGCCTCCTATTACACTCACTGCCACTGAACCATTGCCTTCTAGGCATATTTTCTTGGTTAAGTCTTCAGATCCACAGTCTTATGGTGAGGCTGCTGGAAATCCCTTTTGGGAATCTGCCATGCAGGAGGAGTACAACTCCCTCCTCGAGAACCAGACTTGGGATCTGGTTTCCCTTCCTTCTGGGAGGAAACTTGTCAGATGCAGATGGGTCTATAGGACCAAGAGCACATCAGATGGATAGATCAGTAGATACAAAGCCAGGCTTGTCGCCAATGGCTTTCAGCAGGTTCATGGTATTGACTATGATGAGACCTTGGCTCTAGTAGCAAAGATGGATTCCATTCGATTGGCCCTTACCATTGCGGCATCCAAGGGATGGGAAGTCCATCAGATGGACATGAACAATGCATTTCTTCACAGTGATCTCTCTGAGGAGATCTACATGGAGCAGCCCCAAGGATTTATGCAAGACTCATCTTTGGTTTGTCGACTGAAGAAGTCACTTTATGGCCTCAAGCAAGCTCCGAGGGCATGGTATGCCAAGATGGACTCCTACCTATTGTCACAGAAATTTGTACATTGTAAATCAAACCTGAATGTATACATGGTTAGGACGGTTGATTCACTTCTACTTTTAGTTCTTTATGTCGATGATTTGTTGATCATCGCTTGCTCAACTTTAGCGATAGATGCAGTCAAGAGGATTCTTCATGACAGGTTTTTGATGATGGACATGGGTCCGCTACACTTCTTCCTTGGACTTGAGATCAGTCAGGATGCATCAGGCATCAAACTGTCTCAAGCCAAGTATGCACGAGATCTCCTTGAGAGATTTCACATGACAGAATGCAAGTCTGCTCCGACTCCTTTCCTATCAGAAGTCAAACTTGAGGATGGCAGGGAAACTCCACTAGTTGGCAGCACACTGTACAGACAACTAGTGGGGATCTTGTTGTATCTCACAAACTCCAAACCAGACCTCTCATATGCAGTTGGTGCAGTTTCTAGGTTCATGCAGGAGCCGCATGAGCTACATTGGAAAGCTGCAAAGCGTATCCTTCGATACGTATAGGGAACCATCACCTTTGGGATTCATTATGCAACAGACTCTACATTAGATCTCATTAGGTTTACTGATTATGATTGGGCTAGCAATAGCATTGATCACAAGTCCACATCTAGCTACTCACTCAGTCTTGGTTCCGAGCCTATTTGTTGGTCGAGCAAGAAGCAAGCTTCCATTTCTCTATCTTCAGCCAAGGCAGAGTACAGAGGGGTAGTTAACATAACCATTCAGGCTATGTGGCTACAACATTTTCTCACTCAGTTGGGCATTCAGTTTCATCGGTCGATCGTCATCTGGTGTGACAACTAGAGCACTCTGAAGTTCTGTAGAGATCCAGTTCAGAGGCAGCAGAAAAAGCACATCGAGATCCACATGCACTACATCCAGGACTTAGTACATGAGGGGATCATCAACTTACAGTTATGTCCTTCAGCAGAACAGATGATCGACATTTTCACCAAGACCTTCACTGAGCAGAAATTCCATTCTCTGTGAGGTCATCTTGGAGTGAAGGACATAGTTGCCTAGCAACTGTAGTTCTTATTTTTACATACATTGTACCTTGAGGGGGGGGGGTTTCCCATGAGGTTTTCCCTCTTTCCTCACTTTATTTTCAGTGTATCTTTTGTACTTGGGTACCTAACATGGCCTCGTTGCCGGGACCCAATCTTTATTTTCACCATAGTGATGTTCAGGGGGGGTGTTGGAGTTACTTCATACACACCTAAGATTTTTTTTTCCTAAGGTTTTTATTTGTTTATTAGTCATTATCCAGTCTCCTATATTTTAGGAGAGAATATTCCACTTGGAGAATATTCTCTTTTAATTCACACTTCAGTTTGACTAGTTGAGTTGAGTTTAGATGTTACATTGGGATCATCACCATGCAACATTGGGATCATCACCATGCTAATTCAACCTTACCTTGGTATCATCACCAAAGTGGTGCATTAGCCTTGATTCCTTAAGTTAACTCCTCAATACTTTATGTTCAGTCAGTTAACTGAAGACTAGTTGACTAGTTAACTCAACTAGGTGGCAGTTCACTCCCGTAACTGCCTAAGAGACTAGAATAGGTGGCAGTTCACTCCCGTAACTATTGGTGTGTGTCCAGATCACTCTAGACCACCACCATGGCAACTTGGTTCACCTCAAGTCGAACTCATTGAGTTATACATAGTATATCATGTGTAAATTATTCATTATTCACATCGGTTAATGATAATTCTTTCCATTCTTTCTCTCCTTCTTCTTCTTTTCCAATTCTCTCTGCAAATGTGTGTATCATTGTTTAGGAATTTCACTTAGCAAAATCCCCTACATATCTTTCACAAAGACAACTTAGATCTCTTCGATATCTTTCATACATAGCCTAGCTACTTATTTATACATTATAAAAGGGGCCTAAACATGGGAAACCCTATGGGCCAACATCCCATACCCGTTACATAAACCCTAAAACCCAAAAATCCCGCAAAAGGGGGTGAGATCTTGTGATCTCCCCTTCGCCTGGGCACTTCATCTTCGACCAGCCTATCGAAGTCCCAAAAATGGTCAAACACGACCAAGGTTCTCAAAAAATTGGTCAAGGTATGCTCCTTCCACACCACCCTCACCCCTAATTGTTGGCACCACCACCACCATTAGGGGCAGATGAAAGAAGAATGATCCCAGAGCTCCAGTTCCTCCCCGAGCTCAACCTCCTTGTGCACTATGTGAAGGAGAGGGACACCCCACCAATAGATGTCTTACTCTTCCCGAGTTATGCAATATGATCCAACTCCCTAGAGAAACCACATTGCTCGCCACTCCACCAAGTACGTCCACTGATACTACAGAGTCCTCAACCACACACAATAAAGTGTTGCGAACCAAATTCGCGTGCGCCATCTGTTAAGAATATGGCCACTACACCCATCATTTCCCTTCTCTACCTCAATTCCATCAAACGTTGGCTGCAGTACGCAAAAAATATCGGCCAAAAACTTCTTAGCCACCCCTTACTGAGGCTCACATCACTAACATTCGATATATTTCATCGTCAATCCCCACGCGAATGAGATACCCTCCACAGTATCAGTACATTCACTTTATGGCCAGTGGTCCCTCACACCCTGTACATGATATCTTGTCTGCATCCTCACCACTTGAGGACAATAACACTTACCCATTGACCATTCCCCTAGTCACCTCACAGGATCCCTTGTATTCTCTCATTTTCTACTACAAAGAATATATCTTGGAGGAACTCACTACCCATGATTTCCCATGGAATGCACTCCATCATCAAGCACTTTTTCTTTCAAAGAAGGCCTTTCACCCCCCTATCCAAGCCTCCATGTGCACAATCGAAACCAATGATTTTATTCCTTCAGGGAAAATAGACTAGTTCAACAACCCTATCCCTGCCCCAGATGCTTTTAAAGAAGGAAACATGGCCAACATTTCCCCCACTGTCAAAATTGACATTTCCATTAAACCGAGAATCATAGAAGAAATCATCATTGGAACTGCATGCTCCCTTGAAGAAATCACTGCTTACAAATCTCTCTTTCAGGAATACAAGGATATTTGTGCCTGGTCATATACGGAGATGCACGACCTCGATCCTTCTATCGTCGAACATCGAATGGAAACATGGCCAGATGTCATCCCAGTTCATCAAAAGAATCACACCCTTCACCCATCCAAAGTTACAGCTATCAAAGCTGAAATTGACAAGTTACGCGTTGTCAGGTTCATATACCCCATCGTGTACACTTCATGGGTCTCCAACCTCATCCCCATTAACAAAAAATAGGGCATTATTCACATCTGCATAGACTTCCGTGATATCAACCATACTTGTCCCAAAGACAACTTCCCAACCCCTTTCATCGACCAGATCATTAATGATTGTGCTAGCCATAAAACACTATCCTTTATGGATGGATTCTTCGGCTACAATCAAATCCAAATCCATCCAGCAAATCAGTATAAAACTGCTTTTACTACCCCTTGGGGTACCTTTTCTTATCATGTCATACCTTTTGGACTCAAGAACACAGGTGCTACATTTCAAAGGGCCATGACCTATGTTTTCCATGATCTTTCTCACATCATCCTTGATTATTTGGA
>WSFP011480529.1:0-16254 GCA_009831015.1 Picea engelmannii | reverse complement strand
TGAGCTAATCCTCTAAACCATTTCCTTACCTCACCATCCAGGCTCTGGACAAAAACCCTCATCCAGACATCTTCATTTCCAATGTTCAGGTTGTCTGCATAACTGTAGAAAGAAGCCAGGTGTTCTTCTACGGTTATGTCCCCTTCCCTGGTGAACTTGGGCATATATTTGAAGTAATCTCCAGCAGGGAAAGGATTCATGGGCTGAGGTAATATCAAGGGACCATACCTAGCAGCAACTATGGCGTCCATTCTATTCAGAGGGGGATTATCACCAGCCATAGGAATACTAGGTGGGGGAGAATTTGGAGGAGAAGGAGTTCGCGAAGGGGCTACTGGGAATGAATCTAGGAGTGGGGTGGGAAACAAGAGGTGATTCAAGGAACGAGCTATCGAGCTCAAATCAGCAGGTGCTCCTCCTTGTGCAGGAGTGGTTAAGCTGGGCATAGGGAAATCTGCTGCGGTACTTGGTTTACGCCAGGATGTAGCTTCAGGGGAGAGGGGAGTGACAAATTCTTGTCCCTCAGGTCCTAGACCAGGAGAGGAAAGATCAACAGGAACACTCCCAAAATTTAGGAAACAGAAAACTGCAGAGACAGGCCTGTCAAATAGCTGAGGAGGAGAAAAAGGAGCTCCAACAAAAGAATATGGTGGATTACCTGGTTCGGCTGTGGAAGCTTCTTCTTCAGAGGCCTTTCCGTTTCTGAGCACCGCCTCTGGATCTATTTCAGGCGTAGCTAGAGGCAGCTGTGGATGAGACCACATATGCCTGCCTCTGAAAGCCACAATTAATAGAGCAGGTTCTCCCCAGCGGAGTCGTCACAGTGGAGTCACCAGGTTAAAATTAGCAATCTTGAAAGGCTCCGATAATCTGATGCACCTTCGGATTCAGAGGCTCAATGTCGTTCTACCCAGGGAAAATCTTCAATTTCATCCCCGACAACGGCGCCAGAAATGTTAGCGTCGGAAGTCACTCCTGGATTGCTTGCAGGAGCAGAGACCGACACCCATCAGTTTAATGTCACAATTTGTTTTTCTTTTAAAGGGTGATCAATGGAGGTAAAGACTCAAGGAAATATCATTCCAACTCATGGACTGGGTCTGGTATGTAAAGAACAAAGGAGGTCTGGAATCCTAACTTCAGCCAATAGGTTGATTAAAAGATGAGCAGGTTGAAGACTTATGAGAAAGTGAGAAAATAGCTCTGGGCAACAGGCTTACAGCAGTTTGCGGAGAAAGACTCTGAAATCAAGATCCTCTTGGTTCAGGGTCTCAAGAAACTGAAAGGGGACTTGACTGGATCCGCCAATTCCAAGTCGCTCAGCGCAGGGAAATCACAATACCCGATTAGACACAACGCATCTATTACAGTGATCCATTACAACATCATCCTATAATAGCTACAGCTCGACTGGATCCTCCAATTCCGAGCTGCTCTAACACAGTGTAAAAAAAAGCATAAAACAAACTGGCATTCATAAGGCAAGAAGTCTCAAAAGTTCATACATAATCATATTAACAATACTTCGTTAAAAATTTACAACTGGGAGCTCTTCTCAACCATCGATCCCTACAAAATGTGAGAAAAATCCTCTAAATACTTAGAGCAAAAACATAGAAGCCAATTCGAGACATTGCATTGAAGACATTACGTCTGCATGTTTACTATGCCTGCAGTCTCTGGATAGTCGTGAACTTCAGTCAGACGCGATCATGCTCCAAAGGACCTGTGAATGAATTGACAAGCTTACAGTCATTTATGGACTTTCCATTTATGGTGGAAACGATGTCCAACCACCATCAACTGCTGCAATAACTGTTTCATTGGGATTGGGAAAGGCCCGGTTGACTCTGTACCTACAGGACATGGGAGCCTTCTCATTCTGCCATTTGGATCTGCTCGAAGAAATCATGACGAGACTAGCGGGTAGATGTGGAGGCCATCGTGATGACTGGAGGACTTGACATGAAGTGGTGAATGGACGATGATCAGGCAGGGGTGACTTGACATGCTCGGTGTGGATATGGGATGAGGAGAGGCCATGTGGATGGATGTGGCAGAGGGAAAGCGATAGGGAAAATGCAAGTGGCAGAATTCATGGGTTTTGAAGTGTACGAGCCAGGTGGAGGAACACAGGTGTTGGGAAAAACTGTGGTTGGCATGACATGGGGATATGACGTGGTGGCAACGGATAGGTATGTGATGAGGTTTCAGGATTTCAGGGTTTCGAGGATTTAGGATTCGCGTTGCCGAGGTGTACATGTACCCGGAACTCCCGATCCTCCAATTTGCGATGAGCTCCGCTTCCATAAGCTAGCCCCTAACGGCTAGAACATGAACCATATGACCACTGCCTCCATGTGACTATAGTTAAACCCTCCATCAGGGTTTCATGGTTTACGAGGTTAACGAGCACACATCCTCCGGATTCGCGATTCCCCGATCCCCGATGGCTTGTGGTCGTTGACCTGTCAACGGTCTGCTCCCCGTCGCAAAAACCTGCCACCTGTCCTCCATGATTGACAGCTGTTCCCCACCGATCGACAAATCGCGTATCGCAATTCTGCAATGCACAAAACTCTCACTCTCGGGATCTCCGATATCCCGATTCCCGATGAAGCCCTCCTGTGGATCTTTCGCCACTTCTCATGTTCATGATCAGGCTTACTTGCTTGACTAGGGCACCAAGCGAATTTCTTCTGTGTGCTACATTTGGGCACTTATCGCGCAGTCCTGCAGACCCACGTACCTTTGTTCCGTGATACCATAATTGTTGCTAACAGTAACGACCAAACTCACGAAATCATTTAGCAATCACAACATACAAACTATAATGAACTCAAATCAAAACGTGATCGTATTCTAAATCTAGCATGAAAACTTCTTGTTCAGAGTAGATACAAAACAAATCCAATTGAAAGAAAACCATCAATTTCGTTACCTCGAAGAAATCAAATCCAATCGAAAACCAATCAAATCCGATAAAAATCTATCAGTGGCTAAACTGGGAATGATCAAATCATGTATCCAAAACGAAATTTCATTTATTTTTAGCAAAGTGAAACGTATACAGGATGAACACATTATGACAGAGCCATTTCGAAATATAAACAGAGCTATTCGAAAACCAAATTCAAATCAGTATATTAATCCTGGTCATTCACAAAACTAAAATGATATCAAAATGCATACCTGTATGACGAGCAGACGACTTAATCACGAAAATTTGGAGTTGACAACGGCTGTGGCCGATTCAACATTCTTGAAAACGATGGAACCAATTGTCTTCTGCTTCCTATCAGTTGCTTGGAGCTTGTCTCTTTGACTGGTCAATACTGCAACTTGATTTTCCAATAATTGGATTTTCGATTGGAGTATGGGAACATTGATGTAGTATCTTTCCAACCACAAATCACATTGGTCATAGGACGACTGTGTGGGCTTCGAAAGTGCAGGTGAGGGTTTGATTACATTGCCAAGGGTTTCATTAGGCAGTTTGATCTCAGGGTAGCTAGGATTATTTCTTAGGCAAGGGGGAAGATTCGAAACGAAATCATAAGGCGGCTCGGTGCACAAACCCTGTGAGTAAGGGTACTCACTGGCTAGGAAACGTTCTATGTTAGAGTCTGAATCCTCACTAAGGACTATGGGATTTTGCTCAGCAGAGGGTTTAGGTTTGTTCCTAGACATTCTCGAAATAAGCCGAGCGTTCTTTTTACCCTTGGCAACAATAGTAGGGTTTGCCTTTGCCTTTTTTCTCACAGGATTTTTTATAGCCTCGGCCTTCTCTGCTACAACGTCTGGTAATTCAATATCAGGGTCGACCGAGGGTTTAGGAGAGGGAAGTAGGACATGGAAGGGCACGGGTGGCCCGACCTTGGTTTCACTTAGCACAGGCTTGTCAACCTGGATAGGGTCTGTATCATCAAAACCATTTCGAGCGATGAAAGCTCTCCAACTATCACCGTGGAGACTTAAGTAATAAACAATGATAAGTTTAATAAGTCCATGGTGGAACAGGCTACTGTCAGCCTTCTCCCTTTTAAACCTTTTAGACATTTTATATAGGCTACACTGGAAGTAAAAGGGCATATTCAACGGGTATCCCATAAAATTCATTAATAAACGCAGGTGGTAGAGAAAGACGAGTCCATATCGACCCTCACAGGTCACAAATTGTTTGACCACCATCAAAAGGTCATGCCATCGTGGTTTAAGCATGGATATGGTCATACCTCTGTCACAAGATGTGACCTTTCACGAGAAAAACAATAGCGGCCATGGCACCTCCTCGACCTTAGAATTTTTGAACCAACGCTGTCCCGAGGATGGTAACCCTGTAGCAGAACTAATAAATTCCTCATTGATTTCCAATTGAATTTTGCCCACCTATAGGTATCATATTAAAAAGGCGCCACAACTAGATTAAATCCCTCAAACCTCCGCACAAAGGTGAGCCAACCGTTATCCTCCAAGTCTTTCTGGGCATTGTCGAACAACAGTAAGGCTTGGCTACCGTTCGGCTCGATTCGCACCACTGGTGCCATGGATATGAGCACACAGTGAATGAGCCAGGGTTTGGATCATAGCACACACAGAAACATAGTGCACGAAGGGTTACCCAAGCTAACATATGTAAACGGGGATAAGGGATAGGCATAAATGTCATCATGCGAAGGTGGTGGAGCTTATCTCTGCCATGCAAAATAGTTATTGCCAAATTACAACCGCCGGCTTATAACTGTTCTACCCATTATAGTATAGTTCAACAATCACGTCTCTTGGATGACCAATGAAACCAATGGTAAGTGTATAAACCAACGCGCGCAATCAACGTTATGCCATAGTTTTAAACCATCAACATAAAATTTGAAACCAATACCAAATGTTTAACCATGCGCTAATGTATTGTAACAACTTATATCAAGAGTTTAACCAATGTGCCAATGGATCTTCATATAATCAACATGCCAATAGTTATGAAAACACGAACATAGGTATCATATTAAAAAGTATATATATGAAGGATTTAACCATAACGCCAATGTATTTTCATGAAGCCAATGGTCAAGTGGGTCAAATAAAATGCCAATGCATTACAAACTCAATGAGACCAAGTCACACAATCAATCCAAGAATGTCCAATGAGTACAGTTTGAAAGTTTTGCCAGCTGCATAATGATAAGTGAAATGTAAGCACAATAGGCATATCGACAAGAAGGATAACGACAGTTCAAATAATGATTTTAATGCGATCACAAAAGACCAAGTTTTCACGCTTACAGTTGTGAAAACAACAATGAAGGTAAATGTGCAAATGTCGCAAAAATAAAAGTGTCGTTTATTTGAAAATTGCGATGAGAAATTAATGTTTGCAAAACATTGGTGTAGGCAGCTTATAAGATAGTGGAAAAAAATGTGAATTGGCTGCCAACAATGGCGACACACTGGTAGAAGTAGTTATCTCTGCCAAAAGGAACAAATTCAGATTAGGACAACAAAGATAATTCCAACTCAAAAAAAACAACCAGGAAATCATATAAACATCATCATTAACCAACTATTCCAACAGTGTTTCAAAAGATGAAAACTGATAACAGTCTTAAGACCAGCAAGTTAGGATATTAAAGATAAAATATCCAATAATGTTGGCATAGCCACTGCTGCCAGCAGGCATCCATAGCCTCGATAGGGTTGCCATTTAACCCACTCTGACATCTGCATCCTGTCAAGAAGTTCTAGATCAGAATAAAGGACATTAAGGAGGTTTAGAGGTTTCTTATTTACGAATTTTCATATACCCGACATTGCTTTGCTTCCAGCGGGCCTGTTCAGTACCCCGGTGAAGTTGTCTTGGCGCCATGCATGCATTTACCCGCTGCCAGCAGACCTATTCAACATCCCGGTGGGTTTACAAGCACTTCCCACAACTCTTATTAATAATTTATTTTGTTTTTTCTTTTCATAGATCTGTAGTTGAGCGGGGTGACGCTGAAAATTATGATATTTTAACATATTTTTTTAAGACCTCATCAGAATTTTTAGAAATGTCCTTTACTTAGATCTAGAGATGTTTTAAAAACAACTTCCTAAGGCAGGGAGACATCTTCTGAGTCATTCCTTTACGGAATAGGGACAACGTAAAAAGATAATAGATGATCATGACAAGCTTTACTCAAAGATTGAAATCAATCATCTTCTTTCGAACAACAGACTTTTCCAACATAGATATAAATTTCAGAAATATGCCATTGATGTTCATACAAATTTTCTTAGTAGTTATTTCAGCGAAGGAATTTTCTATTGTCTTTGTCTGAATATCTCAGTGTATAGGTATGTGTATTTCCAAAAACACAAATTGATAAATTCAAAATAAAAAACAAAAACAAAATGAACAAATGAAAAAGCAAACAAAAGCAAAATATGTACATAATATACAAGGGTAGTTATCAAGCAAATTATCTTTTCAAGGCTTGGCCATTCACCGGGTAGGTGTCAGGCTGTCCTTCAAGATTTTGCAATCGAAAAGAACTAGGACCCAACTTTTCAGCAATTAAAAACGGTCCAAGCCATAAGTTTTGAAATTTCATGTGCTCTCCCTTTCCCTCATGCGGTTTGTCCCATTTTAAGACGAGATCACCTACTTCAAAATTCCTATCAGAAGCAGAGTTAGAATCGAACAAGATTTTAACCAATTGTTGATGTTGATCTAACTTACGTTTAGCTTGGGCTCTTACCTCTTCTAGCTTCATCAAAGCGTTAATTCGATTTTCCAAAGGGGGACAATCTTCTTCTTGGACTTTTTGTGACAACTGAAGTGAAGGAAGAAGAATGTGAGGTGGCATAATTTCTTCTCTGCCATAAACGAGAAAAAAGGGGGAGTTACCTACAACATATTTTGGCGTTACTCTATCAGCCCACAACGCGTTTAGCAACGCATTGTGCCAATTTTTGTGATTTTCAATCACCGTTCTCTTGATGATTTTGATCAAGTTCTTGTTTGTTGATTCTACCAATCCA
This sequence comes from Picea engelmannii, assembly GCA_009831015.1. Classification (NCBI taxonomy): domain Eukaryota; kingdom Viridiplantae; phylum Streptophyta; class Pinopsida; order Pinales; family Pinaceae; genus Picea; species Picea engelmannii. Next base: position 9,234 of record WSFP011480529.1, on the reverse strand, counting down.
TTGCCCTGGGGGTAATAGCTAGCGGAATACTTCAGCTTAATTCCTTTTTCCAAAGCGAACTCGCTCATCTCAAGAGAGGAAAAGTAAGAAGCATTATCGAAAACTAAACAGTCAGGGATACCGAAACGAGTGATAATATTCGAATTTAGAAAGGCAATTACCCGACTGTTGTTGACAGTTCTTAATGCAGCAGCTTCAGACCATCGAGTAAAGTAATCTGTGACTGTCACAATAAACTTGTGTTGTTGCGAGGATGGAGAGTTAATTGGACCTATGATATCAAGGACCCACTGCTGAAAAGGGGAATCTACTGAAACGGGCTGCAAAGGAAAGGCTGGTTTTTGTAACCGCCCTGATGCTTTCTAACAGATGAAAAAATTTACGACACAAGGCATGGGTGTCTATAAAAAGTGTAGGCCAGTAATAACCGGCTCTTAAAACCTTATGGGCAGTGGTGTCACGACCAAAATGGCCACCATCTTCTCCTGCATGCAACTCTAGCAAGACTTTTTCTGTTTCGTCTTTTTCAAGACAACGCATCAGTATGCCGTCAAAACTTTGACGGAACAAAATACCATTAAGCAGATGAAAGGAGGTAGATTTTAATCTCAACGCTCTTCTTTTGGTGGGTTTGAGGTGGAAGGGAGCTGACCCATGTTCAATATAGAATCTTATATCGTCGTACCAAGGACTAACAGGGTTTTGCGTGCAACAGATTAAACTTTGATCGCTTTGTCCTGGGTTTGACGTATCGCTTTCTTCTTGCTGTCCTGCCGCTGAATCAATAACTAACTTGCATAACCCTTGGCCTCTCACTATCTGAGCTGGGGTGATTTCTAAGTCATAGTCCTGGAAGGAGGTGACCCAGTTAGCTCTCTTTTCTCCTAGCTCCTTCTGCACTAACAGGTTCCTCACGGCTGGGTAGGGGACAATGAATTTTGTCCTTGACTTCAAAAGATAGGACCAGAAGTGTTTAACTGCTTTAAAAACAGTGTAGGCTTGCCGATCTACTGCTGGGTAATTAAGTTCAGCGCCTTTGAAAGCCGAGCTCATAAAGGAAATGGGTAATTCATTGTTTTCGACAGTCTTTTGGGTTAGGACGGCGGCATAGGAACGGTCAGAAGCAAAAGTGTAGAGTGTAAAGTCTTGAGAGAAATCTGGGATCATGAGAGACAGAACGTCTATTATGGCCTTCTTTATTTCATTAAAATCTTGATTTTCTAGGGGTCCCCAGTGATATTGGGTGTCTTTCTTAATCAGATTCTGTAAAGGCCTGACCATTTCGGAGAAACTGGGGACAAATCTTCTCATGAAGTTAATCTGGCCTAAGAAATACTGCATTGATTTTTTGGAGGTAGGAGGGGGAAGTTTTGCGATGACTTGAGTCCTTTCAGGGTCAATAATTATCCCTTCACTAGACACAATGAATCCTAAGAGTTTACCCTGTTCTAATGCAAAGATGGATTTTTTGGGATTTAAGGAGATGCAGTATTTACGACATCGCAGTAGGATGGCTCGTAAGTGAGATAGATGATCGTTTTTGTTTTTATAAAATACAGTCACATCATCTAAGTAAACTACGACAGAATGATTGATTAAGCCTCAGAAAGCAATGCCCATTGCTCTCTGAAAAGTGGCACCGACATTAATCAATCCAAAGTGCATTTTACGATAAGCATAAGTGCCCCATGGGGTACAGAAGGTAGTTTTAAGTTGGTCTGGTGGAGACATCAGGACTTGGTTGTACCCCAAGAAACCATCCAATAAGGATAACCTCTCAGAACCAGATACTTGTTGAAGGATCTGTTCCATGGGTGGGACAGGATAGTTGTCTTTATCAGATGCTCTATTAAGGTTCCAAAAATCGACGCAGAGTCGAATTTCCCCACTTTTCTTTGAGACTGGGACAAGGTTAGAAACCCATTGAGTGTGTCTAACAGGAAAAATTATCTTAGCATTTAGGAGCTTATTCAATTCTTTTTGAATGGTCAGTTCGAGCTTGGGGTGCATTTTCCTTAGTTTTTGTTAAAAGGGTAAGGTTTGGGGCTTCATCGGGATGACATGCTGTATGATGTTAGGTTCGAAAGTTTTAAGGTCATCATATGTCCATGCAAATACATCTTTAAATTATTTGAACAATTTAATGAATGCAACTTTTTTTTGTTGAGAACATCCCAACCCTAGATTAATGCACTAAGGATTTTCATTAGTTCCAAAGTTTACCTTTTCATAAGATAACGAGGAACTATTAGTTTTACAATTGACCGTCTTTTTAAATTTATCTTGAAAATCATAAAACTTATCTAATCTAATTACAAATTTAGGGATCGAGTTTACCATATCCGATGAATATTCAGTTGTTCTCGGATGTGGTATTACCATGAAATCGCGCAAATTGTCATCGTGTGTGTGTTCGTCTATCACTGCGCCTTGAAAGGTTTCTTCCATGTGCAGGAAATTAATAATCTGCTGATCGTCATCAAATACTCTCTAGTTTGTGATGTTGTCGGGGATGGATGGCTGAAATAGCAGCTCAACGGAGAATGCATCTGGGGACAAGCCTTCTGCAGGAAGAAGTTTAGAAGCTACATTAGCCAATAAATCTGCTTCAGAGTTATTCAATCTAGGAATATAATTTATATTGAAAGCAGAAAATTGATTCATTAAATTCCATACCTCAGACTGGTAGCTTTTGAGATGTGGAGATAGACAGTGGATAGAGTCTCTTACCTGTCTAAGCACTATTACAGAGTCGCCAAAGACGGTTAAATTTTGAATGTTCATATCCAAAGATTTTCTGAGACCTTGCAGTAAAGCCTCATATTATGCAATATTATTAGTACATTCAAATTCCAACCTACATGTCATCAATGTTTTGTTACCTGCTGGATCGATAATGACACAGCCTGATCCAAATCCTTCTTTGGACTTTGACCCGTCGAAATACAGAGACCAAATTTGATTTGCATCGGGTACATGGGATCGTTGCGTGGAAATTGCTGGCTGCGTATATGCTACAATCTCGGACTGCTATTTTGGATTGGCGATAGGTGAAGCCTCGACCATGAAATTGTCGAAGAAGGTGTCCATCCCTTGTACTTCAGGTGAATCAGTAGAAGGTGTATATGGTTCATTGGGATCGTTCAAATCTGTGACCGTGAACTTAAGGTAGCGCTCACGATTTACTTTGATTTTATTAGGCTTGCCGTTTTCTGGAAGCCATAGATGAGACCAATCTGTCACGAAATATCAACGTAGCTGCTCCGACCAGTCCCTACTAAAAAACAGACCATACACTTCTGGAATATCCACAACAATTATATCAATAACTTGATGAACCTTGGGGTTAGACGATAACCTAATAAGCACATTCTTTAGTTCGCCTATAACTCTGACATTTGTCCGATCAAGTTGTATGATTTTTAAAGTAGATGGTTCAACTTCCGCGTTAATCTTCTGACAAACAGACCAAGGCATCACATTGGATGACGCCCCTGAGTCTACCATACAATTGTGCACGTTTCTATTAAATATCTCGAAAATTAATAGGAATGGAGGTACATTTTTGCGAGTACTAAGAGTAGTAGCTTGTGGCTTTTTACTTGCAGTTTCTACGGCTACTTTATCTAGATTATTTACATTATTTACATTACTTGCATGAAGGCTTCCTTTATCTTGAGGATCGAGATTTTTTTTAGTGGAAGTCTTCTGGGGAGCTTTGTTTTGCACAACCTTGTTAACATTAGAATTACCATTTTTTCCATTCTCTGAGATATTCTGTAACATTTTTTGTAGCAGAAATGGAAACTTCAATAACTCGTAAATAGAAATGTTAGCCCTTAAATTTTTAAGATCTTCAACTACATCATAATCTAAGTTGGGGTTCACATTACTCTGTTTAGTCTCAGTTGATTTAGATTGCTTTGGAGGTGAAGTTGTAGTGTTTTCGGTAGAAGGTTTGTTTGCTGTCTTACTCCTGGTATTATAAGGATGAACTGTCTCGAAGTTGGCTTGAAAGATGCTATCCGAGAAGTGTCCAAAAATGTTTGGAGAAGACTCTTCTTCTTGAACTGTCTCTTGTTCAACTACCTCCTCAGGGATCTCAGGAGGCATCAAGTTATCTTGGGCTTCTAGAATTGTTTGAAGGGAACATTGCAAACTTTCTAGATTCAGGCCTTCGGTGGTTGGGTTAGGTCGGTTGTTGGGAAAAGGCTTCCCGAACGGGGATTTGTAAGTCCCTTTGCTTGATGAAGCTTCTTCAGTCGAACTTTTCAAGTCTATAACTTGATTTGACAGTTTTTGAACAACCTTGGTTAATTTTTCTAAATCAGAGCTTTCACGTTGTGTCTTACTTTGAATAGGTCTGGGAAGGATTTCAATCTTCTTTTTGGAAGAAGAACTAGTCTTAGTTTGGTTGCTAGTAGAGTCCTTAAGACTAAGTATGTCTTTTTCAATCTGGCTGGCCTCCTCGAAGGCCTCTAACAATGTGGCTTTCTTAGATTGTTTAACCCAAATAGATATACTTTGATGTAAATATTTAGTGTAGTATGCTATTATAAGACTCTCGACAGGCATAGAATCCGCAGGGATTCGGTTTTTAAGTGTCAAAAATCTTTGATTAAAGTCTTTAACTTTTTATTTTGGGTTCATTCTTAAGCTAGAAAGATCCATGACTAGGACTTCCGGAGGCTTACCCTCTCCGAACTTTTCCAAAAAGCATGACTCAAACTTTTCCCAAGACACGATGGTATGGGGTTGTTGGGAAAAGTACCATGTGGATGCATTACCCTCGAAAGTATACGTGAACAACCTACATACAACATCTTCATGTTCGACATTGTGGAGTCTTATGGCTAACATAAACTTTTTGATGTGATCTTTGGTGATCTGGTTTGAATCAGGATCAAACTTGGGAAGCCATTTCTCTGGGTGTTTAGGCAAGGGGTGCTGAGCTCCACGTACAACTACGACATCCTGATCAAGCCAGGGTCTAGCAGGGTTGTTCTGATTTTCCATTGGGGTAGTGGGTGTGGAAGGTTGAGAAGGGGAATTGCCTTCGTCAGAGGAGTCTCCTCCAGAAGAGGAAGGAGATGATGGAGGTGGTGAAGGGGGTATCCCAGATCCTCCTGCAGCAGGATTTGAAATCGGATCTGAAGGATTCACAATGAGGTTGGTGTCACCTAATTGTTCTCTAATATCAGATAAATCCAAAGGTTGGCCCCACGGACGGTTTGGTTGCCTCAAACAGGCTAAGGCACTATGTGTTTTAATAAGAGATTGACGAACAATCTCTTGTATGTCACCACCTGTAGGATTAGGGGTTGCTGGCTCAACTGTGATCTGTGGATCGTCGGTTGATGTGGTTGCTATTTGAAGGGGAATATTATCGTTTGAACGGATTCTAGTCACTACAGGTGAGCGATTAGGTGGTGGAGGAGTCTTGCGACCACTTCGTGCCATTAATTAAATTCAGGCCCTCCTTCTAGCGCCATTTGTTGACAGGCGAAATTGACCGTCCGTCAACTGAGAGAGTGGAACTGGTTTGGGGTTGTCTAATAACCCAAGCCATTTGGAATGAACCACCCTGACGGGTTTAGCGGCTCCGTTAGCCGATCTAAGTCCTAAGAAAACAAAAAAAGAAAAACAACTCTAAACTAACTAATCTAACTAAAACTAAATATTAAAACAAACTACTAAACTAATCTAACTATTCTATATACAATCTACTAACTAACACTATACTAACTCTATCTAATTAAATATCTAACTACTAATGGAAATATAACTTATTCACAAAATGTACAATATCTACAATTTACAGATTTGAATAAAACCTAAAAAAACTCATTTACATTCTGCCCTAAGACAGAGAAAGATATTTTTCTTTTCTTTTTTTGATTTTATAATTTTATGAACATAAATAAAACAAAAACTAACTAAACTAAACAACTAATATACTAATTCTGACTACACATATAACTAAACTATTCGAAAAACAAAATAAATCACAAATTGACCTGGAGAAACTCTCCATATTTGTTCTGTGTATGATGATTATCTTAGCTGATCGAAGGGAGGAAACCCGCACCGAATTGTCTAAGATCTTCTCGTAAACGATAGCTACAATGCTCTTTAATATAATTACAGGACAAACAAGACATAAAACTTACAACAATAGTATAATTTATAAATCTTCACAGTTAGATAAACCCGTATGCAAAGATCTATACAAATAATTCAATTGATGAAGAAGAGAAATCTGTCATTCATTAACTGAACAAAGTAATTGCTGTATTTTTAAGTATTGAAAGAAATTAGACATGGATAACACATTAATTAAATCATATCATTCTGCAATAGACTATGATAGCTAAAGTAGTCTATAAGCAACTACAKATGACATGCATAAAMTCGAAACAAAAGATTGATATTATGAAAAGCGAAAGMTGTAGCAGAACATCAACTTCTGTCTCAGTTTGTATTAGAAATCCATAGCCTGGTTCTCCCACAAATGAGGATGATCCTTATTACAAAAATAATAAGTATTTAAAGATMTTCTATAGGGTAAAACATCCCTGTAGAAGTTATCAAACTGTTTACAGAAAATCTGGGAAGATATCCCAAGTCTGACTAAACTAGGAACCTAAAATAAAACTAAAACCCACAAATATTCCCCTAGCCTGTCCATTATGTCCAATGCAATTCATATGTACCTGAAAAGGGTAAAAAATGGACAAGTTAGAAGGATCCTTTATTAATAAAATGATAAAAATCTAATTCTATAGACTAGCTACAGAATCTTGCGATTCTGTAGCTGGTCTAAATAAGACACAGAACCAGCATTAAAATCAATTGAAAATCTTTTAAAGAATTAAATTCAATTAACATCCAATAGCTATTTGAAAATGAATCATTCAATTTGAATTTTTTATACCATTCTAAATCAAACAGGATCAAGATCAATCAAATGACTACAGAGATACGCGTACTCTGTTTCTTTTGTTACCACAAAATCAAATGAACATAATCATAATCAACAGTTGTCAAATCATTTGATATCAATTTGAAACTGATATAATCAAAACAGATCGTAGGCAATTGTTATGCTGTCTTATCAACATGAGATACGATCGAATCCAAACAAGATCATTTTCAAATCGTTATAACTGTATTGTCATAGCAAATGATTCATGCCACGAGTGGATTAACTCAAACTGGTGCGAAAATCAACTCAAATAAAATCATAACAGGATCAATTAATTGGTAACAGGATTCATAAGAATTATCCGATCGTTTGTTACTGCAAATTGAGGCAAACAAGATCGATTGACTTTGATCAAAATCGTTCCATTCAAACGAATTATAACCGGATTTGATAGAGATAACCTAGGTCGACCAATTCGTTTTGCAAATTAAAATCAAACAGAGCAGCATTTATGATACAAATCCAACTCACGAAAATGATCATACTAACTAAAGATACACAACAATCTAATCAAGCGAATCGAACAACTGAAGTTAACACAGTCATTACAAATCAAAATCGTTCCATGATTCAGGCGTGAATATTAGTTGCACATGCTTAAATGAGGGTATTGTTTCCGTAAAAACATAGTCATTCTTCCCAAATTGGAAACGATCAGAGTTGTATTCCAGCTTTGAAAATTATATGACACATCATATTAAAATATCGTAATGACCAAACTCACGAAATCATTCAACAATCACAACATACAAACTATAACGAACTCAAATCAAAACGTGATCGTATTCTAAATCTAGCATGAAAACTTCTTGTTTAGAATAGATACAAAACAAATCCAATTGAAAGCAAACCATCAATTTCGTTACCTTGAACAAATCAAATCCAATCGAAAACCAATCAAATCTGATAAAAATCTATCAGTGGCTAAACTGGGAATGATCAAATCATGTATCCAAAATGAAATTTCATTTATTTTTAGCAAAGCAAAATGTATACAGGATGAACACATTATGACAGAGCCATTTTGAAATATAAACAGAGCTATTCGAAAACCAAATTCAAATCAGTATATTAATCCTGGTCATTCACAAAACTAAAACGATATCAAAATTCATACCTGTATGACGAGCAGACGACTTAATCACGACAATTTGGAGTTGACAACGGCTGTGGCCGATTCAACATTCTTGAAAACGATGGAGCCAATTGCCTTCTGCTTCCTATCAGTTGCTTGGAGCTTGTCTCTTTGACTGGTCAATACTGCAACTTGATTTTCCAATAATTTTATTTTCGATTGGAGTATGGGAACGTCGATGTAGTATCGTTCCAACCACAAATCACATTGGTCATAGGATGACTGTGTGGGCTTCGAAAGTGCAGGTGAGGGTTTGATTACATTGCCAAGGGTTTCGTTAGGCAGTTTTATCCTAGGGTAGCTAGGATTATTTCTTAGGCAAGGGGGAAGATTTGAAACGAAATCATAAGGTGGCTCGGTGCTTAGACCCTGTGAGTAAGGGTACTCACTGGCTAGGAAATGTTCTATGTCAGAGTCTGAATCCTCACTAAGGACTATGGGATTTTGCTCAGCAGAGGGTTTAGGTTTGTTCCTAGCCATTCCCAAAATAAGCCGAGCGTTCTTTTTACCCTTGGCAACAACAGTAGGGTTTGCCTTGGCCTTTTCGCTCACAAGATTTTTTATAGCCTCATCCTTTTCTACTACAACGTCTGGTAAGTCAATATCAGGGTCGACTGAGGGTTTAGGAGAGGGAAGTAGGACATGGAAGGGCATGGGTGGCCCGACCTTGGTTTCACTTACTGTTATCACTGAAATTTCGTCCGCACAGGGCGACAAGAACTCCGCATCATCAACACAGAAAAACAGTCATTCACGGCACAAGGATTAACTCCACAGCACAACAAAAGGGCCAAAACTATACAAAATTGGCTAAAAAATTCAAAAGCGCATCGCGCCCATGGAAAACAAGTGCATGCGCGCCATACCTTCGTACACAGGGCGCATATGCGTGGCTGTGGGGTGAAAAACCCGCGCGCCTACCAAACGACGCATTTATGAAGCTGGTCGGCCTCCCAACCACTAATGGATCAGCTCCCAAGTCGATTTGACATCAAATTCGAGCTCAATCTGCGTGGGGAGGCTGGTCAAAGACCTAAATGTGCCCTAAAGGGCCTCTTTTCACATTCAAAAGGGGTTGCATAATAGCTCAAAGCTTGGCTATAAAAAGCCATGA
>WSFP011480528.1:0-16254 GCA_009831015.1 Picea engelmannii | reverse complement strand
CCTAGTATCCTATATATACCAAGGAGACATTTTCATTTTGAATCATATGGTACTTGAACATTTAAGTGGGGTAAAAGGAGGTTGCCCCCTCGAAGAGGCTTATTATCTGAAATTATCTCTTTTTCAAGGCGTTGAGTACTTTTTATGAGGTTTTTCTATGCTATATTGATATTTGGTTCCTAACAGTTTTCACATGCCACGCCCATGAGGTATGTACATCAAGAAGGGTCATGCAAAAATCTTGGAATGCCAACCATATTGTACCATTCCTGGCCTCTGCTTTGGTGAATCATAGAAAAGGAAATTCTTTTAAACCAATGGGGTGAGTGGCTATCGTGGCTTGGTAGAACAATCTCAAACTCTAAATAATATGAGTTGTCTTTAGGATGGATTGTGGTTATTTATCGTAGGGATGAACCGATGTATTTCAAGCACAAAAAATTGTGGATGCCTACTCAAGCACTTGACTAGAATATTATTCTCTTAATCCTTCAAATAATCTTCTTTTCCATCAAATTAGTTTTAGGATCAAGTGCATAGGGGATTCAATATAATGGACACTGTTATCCCCACTTTTTAGGGATAACTAGGAGATCATGTCTCAAGGCCCACAAGTCCTAGACATGGAGTACCGAGAGCAGGATTGACCTAAGCATGGCCCTGGAGGGCCCACCTTTTCTTCTTCCATTGTCTTTGTCTTGTCAGCAACAACAACATCCATCACCATCGGCTTGGTCATGTATCAAAAGAGGTTCTTTCTCCATGAGGTAATTGGTCCAGGTATCATGGTATGTGTCACCTTTGATCATTAAAACTTTTAAATATATGCATATGAATCCTTTTATCTCTAACAACTGCTTGGATCTTACATTTTCCCACTTGACCATGTTTGGGGGGATTGACAGGGTGCCCTAACAAGCCTGTTCCCATAGGTTTTGGTTTGCCACTGGGGGGATTTTTGAAAAGCCATCATCCGCTCCTATCCTATCATATCACCATTGTTTCATATTATCTCTCGCTCATTTATCCCATTTCCCTTGTTCGGGCATTGGGTTGACCTATCTACAGAATTGCACCTTATCTCGTGGGAAGAAGGGCTAACGACCCATAAGGTAAAAGCAGCTGGTAAAAGATAAAATCCTAGAAATAAAACCTCGAGATGCTTCTCCCAAGGATCCTCAAGAAAGCAGTAAAAAGCTTCTCAGCAAGAATAAAGAGGGACTCAGAAAACAACAAAACAAGACCTAGTTAGAGGATAGGGGGTCTCATCACAAGCCAGTGTATTAGGTCCATGGGTACCTAACAGTATGACATTGCCACCAGCTGGTTACCATGCCAAGGCAGTGACCTTTGGTTGCATGGCCAAGGGAAAGGGGGTCTCATCACGAGACAACCTTCTCATTTCTGTGAAAGTACTTGTGGGTAACGTTGTCAACTCTGGTCACCATGCCAAGGCAGTGTCCTCTGATTAGCTCTTGAACAAAAAAAAGCAAAAAAGAATAAAAGGATAATAAGAATAAAGGCGAGAATGGACTTAGGAAAAATGCATCCATGACTGGTACAACTCGCCTTCTACAAAGGCACCCACAGATAACACCTTTTGCATCCTTGATCCGCATTGCACCCACATGCTTGGACATCCCATGACCACCTCACCCACCTACATGGCTTAGATGAGGCCTCTTCCGAGAACTTTCCTTTTCCAGTGGACACTAGCCCAATAGGACCCCTTGTCTCTTTCCCCAGTCTTGTATTATAGGCTTTTGTAACGACTTTGAGCTATTGACTGATGTATTAGGGGTTTTATGCATATGTTTAATAATATTAATGATGAGATGTGATTGACATTGCTATGATCCATGTGACTGATGAGCCCATGGAGGGCGTAATTTTTGATGTGCAGGACCATGCCCGACGGATAGGTACCATTTGGACTGATGCACATGGGGAGATGATCAATTCGGACCTCCATGGGGCTGAAGAGCCCACCAGTTGGATACTGAGACCCCATCAGGGGGCAGAGACAGGATGGAGATGGATCAAGGGCTTTCCACCGGAGAAGAGGAGGACGTTCCATCAAGGGCACTTTGGTTGATCTGGACCTAGGGGGATTGACCCACTTTCAATGGAACGTTGGCTCCAGATGACCCAGGACGTCACAAGGAGGCTTATGACGTCATCATGAGTATATGGAAGATGGACAGGGTGGGTGGCATGTGTGGCAGTTTGGAGGAGCCCAAGGAGGGCTAACATTTTGCTTCTGGATGTTGCATTAGCCCTAGAAAGGGCTAACATCTCCCTCAGAGGGGCTTGGCGTCTCACCTTTTGCTTGATTAGGGTTTTACTTACCATTTAATGTAAAAACAATATAATTTTGATATTATGGCCTTGTCGGCCTTTTTATGACCTAAAAATTAAATTAGGTCATTGATACAGTATATATTGAGGATTTTGATCCTCATTTTTTCATCACAACTTACTCACTCATTAGTGAGGTCTGATTTTTGCGCCCTATCTTCGGTCTTTGGCTGAATTAAGTGATGCGCACTTGTTGAAGGAAGAGATTTTTGGCATTTATAGTGTTTCTCTTGAAGGAAGGTGTTACAACTAGGGTTTGCATGGTTATTTCTTGATGACTTGTAAGTATTTTTCTAGAAAACTTCTTGAATGAATGGTTGTAGTCCAATTTCTTGCATATGTTTATGAATTTTGTTGAATCAAAACACTAGGGGACAAGCACACAAGTAGGTCATTGTCTCATGTCCCCCGATAGAGAAACCTTGAGCTTTTGTTGAGGAAAGAAAGAGCCTAGCCTTAGCTACACTCTGATTTCCTCTCCCTATTGCTAATCGAACTGTTCTGAAGCCAAGAAGAGTGAGACATCCCTTCCCTAGGTCTACTACACTAAGGTCATACTCTTTCTAGGGTTTGTTGAAAGGACTTGCTTTAGCAACACCTCCCTCATCAAAATCTCTTGCTTTGGTTATATTTTATTATTATTGAGCTAGTCGTTTGCCGGGAAGGAGGAGAGAGCACGAGGCCTTGCTTTAGCAACACCAGAGTGAGTCTCTCTCCCCTAGGGTTCCGATTTTGAGGTCCTGCTTTAGCAGCACTTCAAAACGTTTCCCTCTAGTCCTTGAAATATTGCCTCCTTCAACCTATGTGTCCTTCACTTATGACTCCATTAAACCCTAAGGCACTGATCTAAGACCTCAAACGTTGAAGTAGAAATTGATCTAAACTCTCTAAAAGCTTTTGAATTGAAACCCTAAATCTAGTTAACCGTACTAACCCTAAGTTGTTGACATCATCCTTGGTTATTACATTTTAATGCAACAACGTCTTACTTTATGAGAAATTGAATGGTAGTTAAAGGCATTAATTAGGTCAAGTATTCATTTATTGCATTGAATACCATATCGTTCTAGTATTTATTAGTGAAGTGAAATTATCTTTCAGTGCTATTTTGTAAACATTGACTTCATCAACATTTACTTTCAAATTGATTATATTGAATGTCAGATAGTCTTTGATATATATGAAGTACTAACCAGAGCCTGCATATATAAGTTTATTGTTGTTTTGTTCTCGGGCAGGGATTCTACTTGGTTATCTTTGTTGGCTATAAGCTGGACTATCTATTTTGGTGGTGATCTGTGAAGGGGGGAACTTTTCATTGACTGATTATCCTTTAGCCTCTTCAAAACCCCAGGTCACCGGGGACGTCTCCCCTGGGCCTCACCTCCCTAAAGAGAAAGAACCTTCCCATCGTGGTGACATTGGGTGGGATAGGTTCCTGTTACGCCAGTTTGGCCCTCTATCTTCTAGCCTTTCTTCCTAGCTACAAACTGTGCGATAACATTTTGGCACCGTTATCGGGGAACACTGAGTCAATTCTCCTCAGATGACAAATCTTTTCGATAAGCCTTGCCTCATATCCTTATCTTACAAGCTTACCTGGCGACTCCACTAGGGTGTTTTCCCAATTTCTTTGATAGTTTCAAGAAAACTATCTCGCGACTCCACTGATGACGAAGCCAACGATGACTTCACAATGGGATCCTGGGAACTACAAGCCTTTAGACATGAGTAACATCCTAGGGTACCCTCAAAAAATGCCCTTTGAATACATAAATTCGCTCCCTGGATTCTTTGGTGGTGATAGAGAAAGAGTTGACTATCACATGAGAAATTTCTGGAATTTCTTCCTATCCTACCCGGTCGATGATTATGATGAAGACATGGTCATGAAACTTTTCTCTGCCACTCTTTGTTACAATGCCAAAGAATGGTATGATAACCTCCCCGAGGCCAGCATCACGACTATGGAGCAATTTGAGAAAAAATTTCTCGAGAGATGGGGTATCCAGCAAGAAGACATCCCAGTAGTATTAGAAGAACTCATGCACATAAGACAAGTTGAGGATGAAACTGTCAGAGACGTCCAGATTAGATTTGAGAACATCCTATATCAGATTCCTAAGAGTCATCATCCCGAGGAGAGATACCTGGTCCATCTCTTTACTCATGCACTTTTGGGATATCTGAGTTTCCCTCTTGATAAAATAACCCCAAGGACGCTCAATGAAGCTTACTACATGGCTACAATGATTGAGGAGAAGATCTCCTCGTTTGATATAGGATGCCTCTTTACCTTAAGTACTCTGAATGGAGAGAGTTTGTTTACCCTTGAGAGCTTCATCATTGATCTCCAAGAAGGGGAACAAACCACAGATCGATGAGGGATTGTTGAAGAAATAGTTGAGGAGACGGAACCCAATAACGAAGTATCAACATGCCCTCTTCCTCTTGATGAAGTGATCCATAAGCCTTCTCCACCTACACAACAACAAGATGATAAGGTTAGTTTCTTTCCTTTTCAAGGTTTTGATGATACCTTATTTAATGATTCAGAGAGTGATGGAGAAATGGAATCCCCAAATGAATATGCCCAAGTCCTAGAAGCTCATGCACAAGAAGAAAAAGTAAGTTACCCTCCTCCCCAAGACTCAGGTAATTGACTACTTTATGATTTGAGAAAAGACAAGGAGATGGGTGAGCTTTTGAATGATTTCAACCCTCCATGTTATGATATTGATACAAACATAGCTGATTTTGATGAGTTCATACATGTTGGGAGATATAGGTGGGATGCAGTTGGTTATGATATGGATCCTATCTATGACATAAGGAGTCATCTCCAAATTTTCCCTTTGTAATTATCACAATGAGCTCTTGACCAGTGGCAATAGGGAGATGAGTTTTTTACCGATGCTCCTCAAACACCCAAGGATGACTTGATGCTATGCTTTCCTAATGATTTTCGGTCATACCTTGAGGACTTTGATGATTTCTCCTCTGAGCATTTGGATTTATTCTACGAAGATGACTATCAACCACCGTTGTGCTCAAGTTTTGATAGGAGTAAGAACATTGTTTGCCTAGAGAGAGATTCTCATGAAATTTTTTTCCAGCCACCTCTTATTGCCTTACCTTGCTGTATCATTAAAGGTGTAGTTGGGAATTATACCTTTTGCATTGAGTTTCCTCTGAAGCAAACTCGAGAATCCAAGGGTTGGTTAAATATTACAAGCTTAAGTGTATCTTCTCAGTTTTTCAACTATCCCTTGAGAATTTTTCAGTCGTCTAATATATCCTTGTCAATCCCTTCCCAGACTTCGCAGTATGAGAACGTCTTAGGTAGCAAGTGTGTCGACCTTTTGAGTCAGTTTTTTGAACCTTGGAATTTTCTTGACCCCTTCGTGAAGTGGATTAAGTACTTTCCTCAGAGATGGACTTGGCAGGATTTTATCCCTCCCACTTGCCTCCATGAGTTAGACTTTGAGATTTCCATTGATATGATGTATATTCTAACTCATGACATTTTTTTTCTTGATTTATCACTATTTTGGTTTATGATGAAGCACAAAGGCAGGTATTGTGGTACATTGTTGGATTGGCTACGCTGGTCGTTTGACTACATCGAACATCCAACCAACAGGTAAGTAAAGGTAGGTACTTTTCTTTGCATTCGCATATTGATTGTTTTACTTTAGTAAATATACATCTATATGTATGCTGGGGTGGCATTACCACCCCAATTTTGTTATTGATACTTCTATCGAGATTTAGCAGGTCTGTAGGTTATAGTAGAAATGTTGAGGTTATCATGCGCTCTACGGTGAGCACATGTCCCCGAGTCGGAGCCAGATGTTATCCCCACTTTTCACGGATAACTAGAAGATCATGTATCGAGGCCCACAAGTCCTAGAGATGGAGTACCGTGAGCAGGATTGACCTAAACATGGCCCTGGAGGGCCCACCTTTTCTTCTTCCATTGTCTTTGTCTTGTCAGCAGTAGCAGCATCCATCACCATTGGCTTGGTCCTATATTAGAAGAGGTTCTTGATCCATGAGGTAATTGGTCGAGGTATCATGGTATCTAACACCTTTGATCATTAAAACTTTTAAATATATGCATTTGATTCCTTTTATCTCTAACAACTGCTTGGATCTTACATTTTCCCACTTGACCATGTTTGGGGGGATTGACAGAGTGCCCTAGCAAGCCTGTGCCCATAGGTTTTGGTTTTCCACTGGGGGGATTTTTGAAAATCCATCGTCTGCTCCTATCATAGCACCACTGTTTCATCTTATCTCCCGCTCATTTATCCCATTCCCCTTGTTCGGGCATTGGGTTGACCTATTTACAGAATTGCACCTTATCTCATGGGAAGAAGGGGCTAAAGGCCTAGAAGGTAAAATCAGCTGGTAAAATATAAAAGCCTAGAAATAAAACCTCGAGATACTTCGCCCAGGGATCCCCAAGAAAGAAATAAAAAGATTCTCAGCAAGAAACAAGAGGGACCCGGAAAACAATAAAACAAGACCTAGTCAGAGGATAGGGGGTCTCATCATGAGCCAGCCTATTAGGTCCATGGGTACTTAACAATATGACATTGCCACAAACTGGTTACCACGCCATGGAAATGACCTTTGGTTGCATGGCCAAGGGAAAGGGGGTCTCATCATGAGCCAACCTTCTCATTTCTATGAAAGTACTTATGGGTAACGTTGTCAGCTCTGGTCACCATGCCAAGGAAGTGTCCCCTAATTAGCTCTTGAACAAAAAAATCAAAAAAGATTAAAAGAAAAAAAAGAATAAAGGCGAGAATGGGCTTGGAAAAAATGCATCCATGACTGGTATAGCTCGCCTTCTACAAAGGCACCCACAAATAACACCTTTTGCATCCTTGACCCTCATTGCACCCACATGCTTGGACATCCCATGACCACCTCACCCACCTACATGGCTTAGATGAGGGCTCTTCTAGGAACTTTCCTTCTCCAGTGGACACTAGCCCAATATGACCCCTTGTCTCTTTCTCCAGTCTTGTATTGCAGGCTTTTGTAATGTCTTTGAGCTATTGACTGATGTATTAGGGGTTTTATGCATATGTTTAATAATATTAATGATGATATGTGATTGACATTTCTATGATCCCTGTGACTAATGAGCCCATGGAGGGCGTAGCCTTTGATGTGTAGGACCATGCCCGATGGACAGGTACCATTTGGACCGGTACACATGGGGAGATGATCAATTTGGACCTCCATGGGGCTGAAGATCCCACCAAGTGGATACTGAGACCCCATCAGGGGGCAGAGACAGGATGGAGATGGATCAGGGGCTTTGCACCGGAGAAGAGGAGGACATTCCATCAGGGGCACTTTGGTTGAGCTGGACCTAGGGGGATTGACCCACTTTCAGTGGAACGTTGGCTCCAGATGACCTAAGACGTCACCGGGAGGCTTATGACATCATCATGAGCATATGGCAGATGGACAGGGTGGTTGGAACGTGTGGCAATTTGGAAGAGCCCAAGGAGGGCTAACATTTTTCTTCTGGATGCTTCACTGGCCCTAGAAAGGACTAACGTCTCCCTTAGAGCGGCTTGACATATCACCTTTTGCTTGATTAGGGTTTTACTTAGCATTTAATGTAAAAACAATATAATTTTGGTATTAGGGCCTTGTTGGGCTTTTTATGACTTAAAAAGTAAATTAGGTCATTGATATATCATATATTAAGGATTTTGATCCTCATATGTTCATCACAACTTACTCACTCATTAGTGAGGTCTGATTTTTTGCGCTCTATCTTGGGCCTTTGGCTGAATTAAGTGATGCGCACTTGTTGAAGGAAGAGATGTTTGGAATTTATGGTGTTTCTCTTGAAGGAAGGTGTTATAACTAGGGTTTGCATGGTTATTTCTTGATGAATTGTAAGTATTTTTCTGGAAAACGTCTTGAATGAATGTTTGTAGTCCAATTTCTTGCATATGTTTATGAATTTTGTTGAATCAAAACCCTAGGGGACAAGCACACAAGTAGGTCATTGTCTCATGTCTCCTGATAGAGAAACCTTGAGCCATTGTTGAGGAAAGAAAGAGCCTAGTCTTAGCTACACTTTGATTCCTCTCCCTATTGCTAGTCGTACTGTTATGAAGCCAAGAAGAGTGAGACGTCCCTGGCCTAGGTCTACTACACTAGGGTTGTACTCTTTATAGGGTTTGTTGAAAGGCCTTGATTTAGCAACACCTCCCTCATCAAACCCTCTTGTTTTGGTCATATTTTGTTATTATTGAACTAGTCGTTTGTCGGGAAAGAGGAGAGAGCAAGAGCCCTTGCTTTAGCAACACCGGAGTGAGCCTCTCTTCCATAGGGTTTCGATTTTGAGGCCCTTCTTTAGCAACACTTCAAAACTTTTCCCTCTAGTCCTTGAAATATTGCCTCCTTCAACCTGTGTGTCCTTCACTTATGACTCCATTAAACACTAAGACACTAATCTAAGACCTCAAACGTTGAAGTAGAAATTGATCTAAACTCTCTCAAAGCTTTTGAATTGAAACCCTAACTACACTAACCCTAACTCTAGCTAACCCTACTAACCCTATGTTGTTGATGTCATCCTTGGTTATTACATTTTAATGCAACAACGTTTTACTTTATAAGCAATTGAATGGTAATTAAAGGCATTAATTAGGTCAAGTATTGATTTATTGCATTGAATTCCATATCGTTCTAGTATTTATTGGTGAAGTGACATTATCTTTCAGTGCTATTTTGTAAACATTGACTTCATCAACATTTACTTTCAAATTGCTTATATTGAATGTTAGATAGTCTTATATATATATGAAGTACTAACCAGAGCCTGCATATATCAGTTTATTGTTGTTTTGTTCTCAGGCAGGGATTCTACTTGGTTATCTTTGTTGGCTATAAATCGGACCATCTGTTTTGGTGGCGATCTGTGAAGGGGGAAACTTGTCATTGTTTGATTATCCTATAGCCTCTTCAAAACCCCAGGTCACTGGGGACATCTCCCTTGGGCCTCACCTCCCTAAAGAGAAAGAACCTTCCCATCGTGGTGACATTGGGTGGGATAGGTTCTTGTTACACCAGTTTGGCCCTCTATCTTCTAGCCTTTCTTCCTAGCTACAAATTGTGCTATAACATTTTGGCTTTGCTGTCAGGGAAAATTGAGTCAATTCTCCTCAAACGACAAATCTTTTCAGTAAGCCTTGTCTCAGAGCCTTATCTTACAAGCTTACCTGGCAACTCCACTAGGGTGTTTTCCCTATTTCTTTGATAGTTTCAAGAAAACTATCTTGCGACTCCACTGATGACGAAGCCAACGACGAATTTACAATGGGATCCCATGAACTACAAGCCTTTAGACATGAGTAACATCCCGGGGTACCCTCAACAAATGCCCTTTGAATACATAAATTTGCTCCCTGGATTCTCTGGTGGTGATAGAGAGAGATCTGACTATCACATGAGAAATTTCTGGAATTTCTTCCTATCCTACCCGGTCGATGATTATGCTGAAGACGTGGTCATGAAACTTTTCTCTGCCACGCTTTGTTACAATACCAAAAAATGGTATGATAACCTCCCCAAGGCTAGCAACACGACTATGGAGCAATTTGAGAAAGTTTTTCTCGAGAGATGGGGTATCTAGCAAGAAGACATCCCAATACTATTATAAGAACTCAAGCA
The DNA here is from genome assembly GCA_009831015.1 of Picea engelmannii. Classification (NCBI taxonomy): domain Eukaryota; kingdom Viridiplantae; phylum Streptophyta; class Pinopsida; order Pinales; family Pinaceae; genus Picea; species Picea engelmannii. Next base: position 6,186 of record WSFP011480528.1, on the reverse strand, counting down.
CATAAGACAAGCTAAGGATGAAACTGTCAGAGACTTCCAGATTAGATTTGAGAACATGCTATCTCAGATTCCCGAGAGTCATCATCCTGAGGAGAGATACACAATCCATCTCTTTACTCGTGCACTTTTGGGATATTTGAGTTTCCCTATCGATAAATAACCCCAAGGACGCTCGATGAAGCTTACTACATGGCTGCAGTGATTGAGGAGAAGATCTCCTCGTTTGGTATAGGACGCCTCTTTACCTTAAGTACTCTCAATGGAGAGAGTTTGTTTACCCTTGAGAGCTTCATCATTGATCTCCAAGAAGAAGGGGAACAAACCACAGATCAACGAGGGATTGTTGAAGAAATAATTGAGGAGCTGGAACCCAATAATGAAGTATCAACATGCCCTCTTCCTCTTGATGAAGTGATCCATAAGCCTTCTCCACCTGCACAACAACAAGACAATAAGGTTAGTTTCTTTCCTTTTCAGGATTTTGATGATACCTTATTTCATGATTTAGAGAGTGATGGAGAAATGGAATCCCCGAATGAAGAGAATCTTCCTTGATGCACGACCAAGGATAAGACAGTAATGCATGCCAAAGATGCCCAAGTCCTAGAAGCTCCTAAAGAAGAAGAAAAAGTAAGACACCCTCCTCTCCAAGATTCGGGTAATTGTCTACTTTATGATCTGAGAAAAGAGGAGATGGGTGAGATTTTGAATGATTTCAACCCTCCATGTTATGATACTGACACTGACATAGCTGATTTTGATGAGTTCATGCATGTTGGGAGACGTAGGTGGGATGCAGTTGGTTATGATATGGATCCTATATATGACATAAGGAGTCATCTCCAAGTATTCCCTTTGCAATTATCACAACGATCTTTTGACCAGTGGCAACAAGGAGATGAGTTTTTTACCGATGCTCCCCAAACACCCAAGGATGACTCGATGATATGCTTTCCTAATGATTTTCGGTCATACCTTGAGAACTTTGATGATTGATCCTCTAAGCATTTGGATTTATTCTATGAAGATGACTATCAACCACCGTTGTGCTCAAGTTTTGACAGGAGTAAGAACGTTGTTTGCCTAAAGAGAGATTCTCGTGACATTTTTCTCCAACCACCTCTTATTACCTTACCTTGTTGTATCATTGAAGGTGTAGTTGGGAATCATACCTTTTGCATTGAGTTTCCTCTGAAGCAAACCCGAGAATCCAAGGATTGGTTGAAAACTACAGATTTCAGTCTATCATCTCATTTTTTCAACTTTCCCTCTAGAGTTTGCCAGTTGTCTACTAGATCTTTGTCAATCCCCTCCCAGGCCTCAGGGCATGAGGACATCCTAGGTAGCCAGTTTACAGACCTTTTTTCTTAACCGTGGACTCTTCATGACCCCTTCCAAAGGTGGATTGAGTACTTTCCTCAGAGATGGACTTGGCGAGATTTTATCCCTCCCACCCACCTCCATGAGTTATACTTTATGATTTCCGATGATATGATACATGCTCTAACCCATGTCATTTTTGTGCTTGATTTGTCACTGTTCTGGTTTATGATGAAGCACAAAGGCAGGTATTGTGGGACATTGCTGGATTGGCTTCACTAGTTGTTTGACTACACCCACATCTGGCCAACAGGTGAGTACAGGTAAGTAGTTTACCTTACATTATTGATTTCTTTATTTCAATCGATATATATATATCTATGTTGGGGTGGAATTACCACCCCAATTTTGCTACTGATACTTCTTTCGAGATCGAGTAGGTCTGCAAGTTATGCCAGAGATGTTGAGGTTCTCATGCACTCTACGGTGAGCACATGTCCCCGAGTTGGAGCCAGATGTTATCCCCACTTTTTAGGGATAACTAGGAGATCATGTCTCGAGGCCCACAGGTCCAAGACATGGAGTACCGAGAGCAGGATTGACCTGAGCATGGCCCTGGAGGGCCCACCTTTTCTTCTTCCATTGTCTTTGTCTTGTCAGCAGCAGCAACATCCATCACCATCGGCTTGGTCCTGTATCAGAAGAGGTTGTTGCTCCATGAGGTAATTGGTCTAGGTATCATGGTATGTGTCACTTTTGATCATTGAAACCTTTGAATATATGCATCTGATTCCTTTTATCTCTAACAATTGTTTGGATCTTACATTTGCCCACTTGACCATGTTTGGGGGGATTGACAGAGTGCCCTAGCAAGCCTGTGTCTGTAGGTTTTGTTTTTTCACTGGGGGGATTTCTTAAAAGCCATCATCCGTTCCCATCATACTACCACTTTTACATCTTGTTTCCCGCTCATCTATCCCATTCCCCTTGTCCGAGCATTGGGTTGATCTATTTTCAGGACTGCACCTTACCTCGTGGGAAGAAGGGGCTAAAGGCCCAGAAGGTAAAAGAACGCTGGTAAAAGATAAAAGCCTAAGAATAAACCTTGAGATGCTTCGCCCAGGGATCCCCGTGAAAGCAATAAAAAGCTTCTCAGCAAGAAACAAGAGGGACCCGAAAAAATAATAAAACAAGACCTAATCAGAGGATAAGGGGTCTCATCACGAGCCAGCCTATTAGGTTCATGGGTATCTAACAGTATGACATTGGCACCAGCTGGTTACCACGCCAGGGCAGTGACTCTTGGTTGCATGGCCAAGGGAAAGGGGGTCTCATCACGAGCCAACCTTCTCATTTCTGCGAAAGTACTTGTGGGTAACGTTGTCAGCTCTGGTCACCATGCCAAGGCAGTGTCCCCTGATTAGCTCTTGAACAAACAAAAAAAAAATAAAAGAATAAAAATAATATAAAGAATAAAGGCAAGAATGGGCTTGGAAAAAATGCATCCATGACAGGGACAAATCGTCTTCTACAAAGGCACCCACAGGTAAGACGTTGCATCCTTGGCCCTTACTGCACCCACATGCTTGGACATCCCCTGACCACATCATCCACTTACATGGCTTGGATGAGGTCTCTCTGGGAACTTTCCTTTTTCTATGGACACTAGCCCAATAAGAAGCCTTGTCCTTTTCCCCAAACTTGTATTGTAGGCTTGTGTAACATCTTTAAGCTATTGATTGATGTATTAGGGATTTTATGCATGAGTTTAATAATATTAATGATGAAATGTAATTGACATTGCCATAATCCCTGTGATTGATGAGCCCATGGAGGGCGTAGCCTTTGATGTGCAGGACCATACCCAACGGACAGGTACCATTTGGACCGGTACACATGGTGAGATGATCAGTTCGAACCTCCATGGGGCTGAAGAGCCCACCAGATGGATGTTAAGACCCCACCATGGGGCAGAGATGAGACAAAGATAGATTGGTATCTTGCACCGGAGAAGAAGAGGGCGTTCACCAGAGGCACCCGGGCGGAGCTTGACCTAGGGGGATTTTCCCTTTTTCAGTGAAACGTTGACCTTGGAAGACCTAGGACGTCATCCATCATAGCCATGATGTCATCCAACAGTACATACGTTTTGGGAGGCAAACTGGGCAGTATTGGCACGTGTGGTAGGTTGGAGAAGCCCAAGGAGGGATAACATTTTGCTCCAGGATGTCCCATTTTCCCTAGAAGGGGCTAACGCCTCCCTTAGAGGGGATTCTTATCTCTTTATAGCTCAATTAGGTTTTTAATTTGACAATTTAATGTAGAAACAGTATAATTTTCACAATTTGGCCTTGTCGACCTATTACCTGACCTAAAATGTAAAATTAGGTCAAGGTTTTGTATAAATGAGAGATTTTCACTCTCATTTTTTCATCACGACTTGCTCACTCATTAGTGAGGTCTGATTTTTGTGCCCTATCTTGGGTCTTTGGCTGAATTAAGTGATGCGCACTTGTTGAAGGAAGAGATTTTTGGCATTTATGGTGTTTCTCTTGAAGGAAGGTGTTACAACTAGGGTTTGCATGGTTATTTCTTGATGAATTGTAAGTATTTTTCTGCGAAAGTTCTTGAATGAATGGTTGTAGTCTAATTTCTTGCATATGTTTATGAATTTTGTTGAATCAAAACCTTAGGGGACAAGCACACAAGTAGGTCATTGTCTCATGCCCCGTGATAGAGAAACCTTGAGCCATTGTTGAGGAAAGAAAGAGCCTAGCCTTAGCTACACTCTAATTTCCTCTCCCTATTGCTAGTCGTACTATTCTGAAGCCAAGAAGAGTGAGACGTCCCTGGCCTAGGTCTACTATACTAGGGTCGTACTCTTTCTAGGGTTTGTTGAAAGGCCTTGATTTAGCAACACCTCTCTCATCAAACCCTCTTGTTTTGGTTATATTTTGTTATTATTGAGCTAGCCATTTGCCGAGAAGGAGGAGAGAGCACGAGGCCTTGCTTTAGAAACACTGGAGTGAGCCTCTCTCCCTTAGGGTTCCGATTTTGAGGCCCTACTTTAGCAGCACTTCAAAACTTTTCCCTCTAATCCTTGAAATCTTGCCTCCTTCAACCTGTGTGTCCTTCACTTATGACTCCATTAAACCCTAAGGCAATGATCTAAGACCTCAAACATTGAAGTAGAACTTGATCTGAACTCTCTCAAAGCTTTTGAATTGAAACCCTAACTTTAGCTAACCCTACTAACCCTAAGTTGCTAACGTCATCCTTGGTTATTACATTTTAATGCAGCAACGTTTTACTTTATGAGCAATTGAATGGTAGTTAAATGCATTAATTAGGTCAAGTATTGATTTATTGCATTGAATGCCATATCGTTCTAGTATTTATTGGTGAAGTGACATTATCTTTCAGTGTTATTTTGTAAACATTGACTTCGTCAACATTTACTTTCAAATTGCTTATATTGAATGTTAGATAGTCTTTGATATATATGAAGTACTAACCAAAGCCTGCATATATCAGTTTATTGTTGCTTTGTTCTCAGGCAGGGATTGTACTTGGTTATCTTTGTTGGCTATAAGTTGGACCATCTGTTTTGGTGGTGATCTGTGAAGGCGGAAACTTGTCATTGTCTGATTATCCTTTAGCCTCTTCAAAACCCCAGGTCACAGGGGACGTCTCCCCTAGGCCTCACATCCCTAAAGAGAAAGAAACTTCCCATCGTGGTGACATTGGGTAGGATAGGTTCATGTTACGCCACTTTGGCCCTCTATCTTCTAGCCTTTATTCCTAGCTACAAATTGTGCAAACTCTCAAGGGAAAGTTGAAAAAATGAGACGATAGATTGAAATCTATAGTTTTCAACCAATCCTTGGATTCTCGGGTTTGCTTCAAAGGAAACTCAATGCAAAAGGTATGATTCCCAATTACACCTTTAATGATACAACAAGGTAAGGTAATAAGAGGTGGTTGGAGAAAAATGTCATGAGAATCTCTCTTTAGGCAAACAACGTTCTTACTCTTGTCAAAACTTGAGCACAACGATGGTTGATAGTCATCTTCATAGAATAAATCCAAATGCTCAGAGGAGCAATCATCAAAGTCCTCAAGGTATGACCAAAAATCATTAGGAAAGCATATCATCAAGTCATCCTTGGGTGTTTGGGGAGCATCGGTAAAAAACTCATCTCCTTGTTGCCACTGGTCAAAAGCTCGCTGTGATAATTGCAAAGGGAATACTTGGAGATGACTCCTTATGTCATAGATAGGATCCATATCATAACCAACTGCATCCCACCTACGTCTCCCAACATGCGTGAACTCATCAAAATCAGTTATGTCAGTATCAATATCATAACATGGAGGGTTGAAATCATTCAAAAGCTCACCCATCTCCTCCTCTTTTTTCAAATCATAAAGTAGACAATTACCCGAATCTTGGAGATGAGGGTAACTTACTTTTTCTTCTTGTGTAGGAGCTTCTAGGACTTGGGCATCTTTGGCATGCATTACTGTCTTATCCTTGGTCATGCAGCAAGGAAGATGCTCTTCATTCGGGGATTCCATTTCTCCATCACTCTCTGAATCATGAAATAAGGTATCATCAAAATCCTGAAAAGGAAAGAAACTAACCTTATCGTCTTGTTGTTGTGCAGGTGGAGAAGGCTTATGGGTCGCTTCATCAAGAGGAAGAGGGCATGTTGATACTTCATTATTGGGTTCCGACTCCTCAATTATTTCTTCAACAATCCCTCGTCGATCTGTGGTTTGTTCCCCTTCTTCTTGGAGATCAATGATGAAGCTCTCAAGGGTAAACAAACTCTCTCCATTGAGAGTACTTAAGGTAAAGAGGCA
>ML880486.1:0-16254 GCA_009831015.1 Picea engelmannii | reverse complement strand
CCCTTTTCAGACATCATGGTCGATTTTTTTTTAAGCAGTGTGGAGCGCCCTTAAAATGCTAGGGAGTTCACATAATTTGATGAACAATTTACAATGGTTGATAAGCATATTTGATTGAATTAAGTGCTCTTCTTAGTGCACATCTTGATAACTTTATCACCGTTGTAGCAAGGTAACAGTTCACTGTTTGCACTCGACATATTGCTTATCAGTTAAGGTACTAGTTGTTGGTGGAGTCGAGTTTTAACTTGAGATTTCCTTTAGTTGTCGTCATCCTGCATTTGTCGACTTGTTGCTTGAGGTGTAGGTGTAGTCTTCTTATTAGTTGTTAGACTCTTAGTGTGGGGAATTGTCATGAGTTCTTGGCCCAGATAGGTTATGTTGTATCAGGGTTGTTTCCGCGCCTATCTCCTAGGGATGACATGATTCCTGACGAAGGGATCATTGCACACCCTATGGGATATAGAATAATGATATCGTGGCTAGAGTCTGTGCTTCTCGGGTGAGTGTTTTTTATCGTCATATGTGGTTGTTGGCACTAGTGTTGTAACGCCTTCGGGCATTGAGATCGCACGCCTTGAGGTTCTAGTCATTGGTTGTCAAGGCCATGTGTCGGGAGGGCTCAATTATCCCTTTTCTTGTAGACAAGGTCTTGGTTGCATCGGGCGGGTAGTCATTTCTCCTTGTCTTTCTATGCAGGATTTTCCCACTTGCTCTAGTGTCAGCACGTGGAGTCATAGTTATATGTTTCCCGAACTGCATGCTTGTGTTTGTCGTCAATGGTGTGGTTAAATTGTTGTTGTTGTCACCTTCTTTCCTAAAAACAAAATAAATATTTACACTTCTGTTTCACTTGTAGTTGTAACGAAGGGGTCGTTACATACAATTATTTTAAGAAAGTATAAGTGAAGATTCACATGTTCCTTCAAACAACCATATTTAAAATACATATATAATCACATAGGTTGAATATGTCAAAGTCATTCACTCCCAAATAATTCAAAGATGGTGAAATGGATGTTGACATGATCAAAATTCTTCAAACAACTATGTTTGAAATACTATATAATCACATAAGTTAAATATGTCAAATTCATTCACTCCCAAACCATTCAAAGATAGTAACATGGATTTTTACATAGTCAAAAGTTTTCATAGAGAAAAACCAACTCACCACAATAAGATTATCTATTTTACATATAACTTATTTACATGTCTCTCATATGAATAATAATAATAATCCAGGTAGAGGAACTAGTAATATATTGACTTCTAACTCAATAAAACGCGAGTAGGGTTTTGGAGCGCTGAAAGGTTGAGCTAACAGGGTTCGGCCATCCATGGCAAGTCAGGATGGAGGGGAGACGCCGCCCCCTCCCTCCCCCTCTGCGACCTTTAACAAACTGATCACAGCCTGCTCGAAGAAGGCCACCTCTGGTGAATCATCGAGCTTTGTAAGGTGTCTGGAGGACATTCCAGAAATCATTCTTCCTCCGGAACAGCCAATGAAAGTAGCAATCTCTCTGTCAGAGCGTGGACTGGTAGGTCAGTTCATGGGGCTTTGGCCTTCCACTAGAACAACTGATAACTGGATACAAAGAAACTGGAGGTCGTTAATAAAGAACAGTGTGACCTGCTACGCCGTTGGAAAGGGCTTCTGCATCTTAGAATTCATTTCCCAGGAGGATCGGGACCTAATATTCAGGAACGGGCCTTACTTTATGGGAGCCCAAGGGCTCTACTTAAATCGATGGACTCCAAACTTCGACCCAGCTCTGGAAATACCAAAGGACGTTCTGGTATGGGTCAGGCTCCCAAACCTCCCAATCCACTGCTGGAACTCTGCGTCGTTGCAAGCAATCGAGAATGGACTCGGCCACTATATCAACAAAGCAGACCCAAAAGATCAATATTCTTGTGCCAGAATCTGCGTTGAAGTTGACCTGGAAGTAGAGCTGCCGGAAGCCGTGAATCTGAAGGTGGGGGAATGGAAACACCTGCAAAAACTAGACTATGAACAGTTACCATTTAAATGTAGAGGATGTCATGATTACGGTCACTTCCAGAGGAACTGTCCAAAAGCCCTGCAGGAGAAAGAAAGGGAGGAAGGATGGCAACAACCCCAAAAAGGAAGAGAGAAATCCAGTGGTCTTCGAAAAGAACAGGCACCGCCAGCCCAAAGCACTCAAGGGACCCAAGGCAATACAAACAGTTTCAAAGAGTTGGGAGTCGAAGGGGAAACGACGCCCTCAATCAACACCGACCAAGGAGAAGAAGGCAGAGGCACACAGAACAAAGAAGCCGAGGGAACCTCACATGCGTCTGGAGGCAAGGAGAGGGGGGGGACTCAAGGTACTGAGGAAGAAGAAAACCCACCGCAAAGGAACGAAGCTGATCAAGGCACTGAAGAAGGAGAGATCTCATCAGGGACTGAAACGGAAGGGACAAGTGAAGCGTGGGACACCCCAAAACCGCCCGGCAGAGGGAGGAAATCCAAAAAGGCGGCAGGAGAAAAAGAAATGTACAAAGACATTCTCAATGGTACCCAACCAACCCTCGAGCAGGTATTCGATGGCAAGCAAACAAGGAAGCAGGCAAAGGTCTCTCAAGGAGAACGCCCCCCATTGAAAAATAACCAATGAAATTCACATCCTGGAACTGTAGGGGTCTCGGCAACAAGAAGAAAGAAGACGCTATCAGGGATTTAATCAAAACTTCAAGAACATACATCCTACTCATTTAGGAAACCAAGATGAGTCAGCAAGACTCATTAAACGTCTTAAAAAATGCATGGAGAAGCAACAAAGGTGTAGCTGACAATGCCAGGGGCGCTTCAGGAGGGCTCTGGACCATGTGGAATGCCTCCAAATTAGATCTAATCCATTCCGACCTTCGCATGCACTGGATTTGCACTCAACTACTTCACAAGGAATATGGACAAATTGTAAGTCTCTTTAATCTCTTTGTCCCTCAGCATATTGATGAAAAAAGAATTTGCTGGCAATCTATTCAAGACTACCTAACTGAGAAGGATTTAGAAAATATAATCTTAGGAGGTGACCTAAACATAACCCTAGCAACAGAAGAAAAACGAGGCGGTTCCATTGTGAGGGACCCAGCCCGAGAGTGGGTGGAGGACTTGATCTCCAATTGGGATCTGATGGACATAAAACCCTCAAGAGGGCGCTACACCTGGACCAACAAAAGGGTAGGCCCAGGACACATAGCTGCTCGTTTGGACAGATTTTTAGTGCAGATCTCTTTCCTGACGTTAGGACTCACAACCGCCTCAGAAATCCTCCCTAATGGTACCTTTGACCACAAACCAATCACACTGGAAATCAAGAAAGAGCTAATCCAAGGGCCCATTCCTTTTCGCTTTAACCCTGCTTGGATACAAGACAAGGACTTCCAAAGAAAAGTTTCCAAGGTTTGGACCACCAAAATCATTGGATCTGCTTTTCATGTCTGGGAAAAAAGGCTGAAGCGCCTCAAAACTGAATTAAAAGCTTGGGCAAAAAACAAAACTGATCCCACAAACCTCTGCCTAGAAAGCCAAAGACAACTAGAAAACCACCATATTGCTTTGGAAAGTAAGGACATCACCCAACAAGACATTATCATGGAAGAGCAACTTCAAATCCAATGGCACAAATCTTACAGAGAGGAGGAAAGCTTTTGGCGGCAGAAATCTCGCAGCCTCTGGCTGCAAGAAGGTGACAGGAATACAACTTACTTCCATAAACAAGCGGAAGCAAGGAAGCTCTTTAAGGCTGTGACTCAAATCCAAGTCCAAAATACTACAATTTCTGAACTGGAGGAAATCAGAAACGCATCTTTTGAGACCTTCAAACACCTCTATACAGAAAACGAAAGAGCAAGTATAGATCTACATTCTTACCCTCTTTCAGTTGTCCCAAAACTCATAAAAGATGAGGTCAACCGCAAACTCATGGAGGAAGTCACGCAGCAAGAAATCAAAGAGGCTCTTGACCAAATGCACCCGGACAAAGCCCTGGGTCCGGATGGATTTACAACAAGGTTTTTTCAGCACTGCTGGGAAATCATAAAGTCTGATCTTACTAAAATGATCAAGAAATCATAGGCAAGCAGCAAGTTGGGAGGCGGGACTAACTCAGCCTTCCTGGCTCTCATCCCCAAGGAGAAAGGAAACTTCAGCCGATTCAGGCCTATCTCCCTGTGTAATACGAGCTATAAAATTCTCACAAAGGTAATAGCAAACAGGCTGAAGAACATCCTCCCTTCCATTGTGCCGAAGAACCAAGGAGGATTCATTAAAGGCAGACAAATTGCAGACAATATAATCCTCGTCCAAGAAGCTCTTCACTCAAGCCTAGGCAGGAAGGACAAAGGTATGATCATCAAACTCGACCTGGCAAATGATTTTGACAAAGTTAATCACAATTTCCTCTATGCTGTAATGAAGAAATTTGGTTTTAATGACACCTTTGTGAATTGGATAAGAGCTTGTATTGATTCGCCCTGGATAGCCCCCATCGTAAATGGGAGAGTAACTAAATTTTTCAAGGCATCCAGAGAGCTGCGTCAGGGCTGTCCCCTTTCACCCTTGCTTTATGCTCTTCAAGCTTCAGTCTAGAGCTATCAACTAGAGAATGCCAGAACTAGCAGCAGCCTCAAAGGTCTACAGATAGCCCAAGGCGTGAAAGAAATCAATCACGCACAGTTCACAGACGATACATTGCTCTTGGGAGGGGCAAGCTGTCTAGTAGCAAAACGATTCAAAGAGGAGCTGGGCGCCTATACTGTTGTGTCGGGAAGTGATATCAACCATGCAAAAAGTAAAATTTACAGTTGGAACATCACTCCCATTTAGATGAGGGACATTTCCAGAATTTTGGGCATGGAAGGACCCATAATTTGGGAAACGTTCACTTACTTGGGCATCCCTATCTCCAAGAAAAACCCAAGGACATCCAGCTGGAACCACCTCCTGGATAAACTTAAGAACATAATCTCCTCTTGGGGCGCTAATTGGCTAAACTTAGCAGGCAGAATCGTGCTCATCAAATCTTTCCTAGCAAGTGTGCCCATTTATCAAAACTCTCTCCTTTTAGCTACTGGTACCACAATTAATCAACTGGAAGCTCTGCAAAGGCGGTTCTTATGGGAAGGGGGAAAACAGACCAGCAAAAGAGCCCATCTCATAAGCTGGGATAAAGTCTCGAAACCTTTGATGGAGGGAGGTCTAAGTCTTAAAAATGTTAAAGTTAAGAACCTTGCTCTTGGTGCAAAACTGTTATGGCACATAATCAGTGGGAATTCAGCGTGGTGTAAGGAAGCCTTGTGGAAAAAATATTTCAATGGCCCAAGGAGAAGATGTGTGGAACATCAGCCAAGTGACCAAATGGGGTCCCCAATTTTCAATCTTTGCAGAAAGGTCAGAGATAAATTCACTTCCCACTTGACCTGGGTGCCGAGGAATGGGAAATAGATCAAAATCTGGAAGGACTCCATTCTCAGCGACCCACCTTTGGAGTTGAACCAGAATCTACATCGATTGAAAACCTGGATGGATGAGCAAAATTTGAGAACACTTTTCGACATTTCTGCTTGGGGGGCAGGAAGGCACAAACAATGGCAAGGCTGGACAGTGAGCAACCTGCCTTTGGATTTAGAGTCCGATTGGGGCTATTTTAAATTAACACTGCAGGGGAAAGCCCCTTTAAAGAAAGGAGCGAGAGACAAGAGAGGTTGGGGAAAAGAGGCAAATCCTTATTCCACTTCGTTGGGGTATTCTACCTTCCTAAGTCTCCCCCACGTCCCCCCCAACCCGACAATTTGGAAATCTATCTGGAATACTAAAACCATCCCCAAGGTTGACTTGTTCCTTTGGACCCTTGGTCACAACAGTATCCAGACCGGAGAAAACCTTCAAAAGAAAGGCTGGGCTGCTCCTTTTAGATGCCCTCTTTGCCATCAAGCTGAAGAAACTTCTAATCACCTTCTCCTTTTATGTGCCTTCTCAAAATAAGTTTGGACAATGACAATAGGCTTGCATTTCTCACTCCCCCTTCCCCAAGACATCCCTTCCCTTCTCCTTGATTGGCCTACCCTCTCCCCGTTCTATCAATCAAAGCAAAGTGAGGCCTCTAGACTCTGGCAAGCTCTCCCCAGATTCATCCTTTGGGGACTTTGGCTGGAGAGAAATAGCAGAATTTTTCGAGAAAAAGAAAGGAAAGCCCCCCAAGTGATCGCCAGGATTAGATCTCTCTTCAATGATTGGGCTAATACCCAAACTCCCCCAACACACAGCAGGAAGATGAACGAGCAAGAAGAGCACTGGTGTGCTCAATTCTAGCTCCATAAATCAATTGGGGACAAAGCCCCCTCACTATCCAGACACACTGGGAACTTAGGAAAGGAACGGTTGACTTTGCCAATTGGAAACGAGAAAGAAATGGCTATATTCTCTCCTTTGACGGGGCCTCAAAAGGCAACCCAGGCCAAGCAGGTGGAGGGGGTATAATCGAAAAGCCAAATGCAGAAACTTTGTTGAGGTATGCGATTGGCCTGGGCATCGCCTCCAATAATCACGCAGAGGCAATGGCGCTCTGGCAAGGGCTGTGCCATGCTCAAACCAATGGCATCCGGGACTTGGTAATCATTGGGGACTCTCGATTGTTGATCCAAGCCATCGTGCTCTCAAAAGAAACAAAAAACGCAAAGCTCAACAACCTCTTAGCCAGAATTCGCCTGCTGTTACGGGGCTTGGACTCGTTTCAAATTTTTCACGTCCTCCGGGCGCTAAACCAAAATGCAGATATAGAAGCCAACAGAGGAGTCGAGCTGGCTTTAGGAAATACTCTGGTCAATGAACTCCAGTCCACGGTGGACCTCCCGTGAATCAACTCCATGCGCAGCAATTATTTAAATTTGGGAGCACGGACAGGACACGAAGTGACTGTGCCAGGACTCATGAAGATATGCAAGATTGAGGGAATCCTTCAGTAGGCGTCCAAGCAACTCACTCATCTGCCAAGGGAAGAGCGCAACCCTGCGCCCATACCCCTCGAGGCCTGCACCGCAGGAAGTATGATTACAGGAGGACGCTCACGCATAAATCCGGCCTCGCCCCTAGTTCACGAGCAGTTCAAGTTTACACACGCCAAGAGCAGAAGGAGTGTTTCAGAAGAAGAAAAAATGGCAGCGAGCACCCGTCGACCCCTCACAGTAGAGGAACGCCTCAAGCAATTGGATGACAAGCTGGAGAAGCTGAAGAACATGCTTCAGTTCCAGCTCGACTTTCTTGAGAATCTCGACTCAGAAGCTGGGAGACGAATGGAACAGTTGGAGCAAGACCTCTCCTTTGTCAAAATCGGCTTCACAGAGGAGTTAGATAAACTCCATCAAGAACTGAAAAGTCCCCAAGAGAGATTCGAAGACAGAATTGGGGATCTGGAGGACAAGTTGTCCAAGCTGAACCTAGAATGGGGAGAAAATTCTGAGAAATAGCTTATCTTCAGTAATGAGATGCACAAGTCTGCAATGGTCCTCAACATCCTAGCATTTTGTATAGAAGCTAGGGCTCTAAATAAGTTTAGTCCAGGTTTCTGTTTGAATTTGGGAAGTCATGGCAATCTAGAAATTCAGTTTTGTAATCCAGTTTTTGCAGGCAGAAGCTCTGAGCAGCCCTGCCCTTTGTAACTGATATGTGACTTTGCCACCTCTAATATAAATCCTCTACTCGTTACTGTCAAAAAATAATAATAATAATCCAATAATCCTCAATTATAATTAAATAATCATCCATTTTCGTTAAATAGAGATAATAAACCATTTCGATGTAAAAATATATGATCAAGTAAGTTTTATAGAGAATAAAAAAAATATCAAACAATTAGACTATTCATATATAATGAATAATTATAAATATAAAATTACTAAATTATAAAATTGTACTATAAAAACACACTTAAAATGCAAATCATTTAAAAGCACATTAAAATAAATTTTCCATAAATAATATCTAGTTTCTTAATATCCTAACTTAACTAATACATGCCATTATGAAATATTGAAAAGATAAAACATTTTAAAATTTTCATTTTATTTTTTTCATTATATATATATTTAAAACTCCAATACTTATATTTGAAGTTTAATATGAATATTATATCGTRTTTTTTTAGAAAAGAATTTAAAGAAAAATTGTTCTTGTAATATTTTTTAAATTTTAAATGGAAAGAATGTAATCACTTAGATATGTTGTTTATATTTTTATATAAGTTACATGATTAAATATCTATGGGCCCTACATATGTAGGAAGATGACTAAATATATATGGGATCTACATAGATTGGAATGAATATTGGAAGATTTTTTATTATATGTTGATTTCAAAGAGGTATAGTGGTTACTAGAAGAGATGAGGCCTCATAGGTCTAAGGACTTACAATCCACGTGGATACGTTATCTAATTTTTTTTAAAATAAACTGAAGTATGCATATCTATTGTATGTTATGCTGCAAATATCTCTCTAACTTGAATAAACATGAGAATATGAGAGACTTAATCAAAAAAAAAAAAATGATTTTCAATTTCTAAATCCTTTCTTGATAAATACTTTAGAGTGACAATGGGTCTACACTGTGGAAGAATTAGATCACAACCTTGTACTTTTGGTAATGTCTCTTCTACAAGGGAAGCCACCCATTACATTCTAATTAAACCCCGAATGGGTAAAGAATGAGGTTCGCTTGAAAACAATTAAGCGGGTTTACACACTATTCATGGTGATATTAAAATATCCATTCTCTATTTTGTTCAATTTGGAAAGGAAAAATGAGTGATGGTGCATATTTTCCCTTGGATTATTAGATTCGTTCATGGCCTCAATAACTTCTTCATTTGAACAAAAATACAAATACAAGGGATTCATAGTAAATTTGGAGGGCCAAATGGGTGACATGATATGATCCAACTCCTCTGTTAAAGGAAAAACAATATTGGTGTCTATGAAGGCCTCTTGAATGGATTTATAGAAAATCTTAGGGATAAAAAAGGCATAATCATTCTCACATGTCTAGTTTTCCCTTATGAGACAAAAGGATATGGTAGAATCCATGGGTCCTATAAATAGGATGTCCTAAAGTAGCAACCTCTAGTTTTGGGGGTCATAGTGACTACTGAGATCATGCATGCTGGAGACGAGTCAATATAAGATGTGGGAACTAAAAATTTTAAAGTTCTTATTAGTGTAGAGAAGATCCTAACACTTATTATATTGCATCCTTCGTGAAATAATCTATCAAAGGGACACTAGATCCCAATAAAATACTTGGATTAGATCAATAGTAGGACAACTAGTCAATAGTGACAATATTCTCTTGGTGAGGAAAATAAATGACTTGGAAGACCTGAGAGACCACAATTGTCATGGGATAGGTCAAACCAAATCCTCAGAGAAGGTTATGTTTCAGAGGATCATCAACCACATTGACCTCTATGGATACACGTTTTCTCGCTAATTCAAAAGGGAATGCAGGGACAATTGCATGAGGCCTAAAATATTCATATCAAAGGATTTTAGTAATGGTTATCTAGCATATTCAACCCTTGGTATGCTCTCATACCATGTTGAAATTTATCCTACTCAACACCTACCAATTAGCTCAAAATAAAATCACTTTATCTACTAAAAACACAACATTGTAATCAACTAAACATGTAACATAAGCATAAATAAGGAAACTAGATCAAGCACACATAAAAAAATATATTGTTGGGTAGATACCCATAGAAAAACCTCAGAGGGAAAAACATTGCTAAGAATGATTTTATTATGGTAAAATCATGGCTCTCGTAATAGGGATAATGGGCCACTGAGATAAATACAACTACATACTAACTTGGCATGGTTTGACCTATTGTACGACTAGCTTTGCCATGCCTTTTGAAGAATACACAATTCTCCTTCTTGTGAATCATGTATATACACTTTGAACTGTGTATCCATATGGAAAACTTGTACGACAATATTAGTATGATATGACACTCTCTCGTGGCTTTGTTAGAATAAAACACACCTGTGTAAGCATATGTTATCTTTTCTCCTTCACCTAATATCTAGATGATTCCTTCTCCTTCAATATCCAATATCTCCTTGAATCAAATTCCTGCTTGATCCAAGCTCTCAAGTATCAAGTCTCCTTCAGTATTTCAATTTTCTTTCTCCTTCACCCTATCCTTTCTTTTATAATACCGAGTTAGAATATATTTTTAATCTCAAAAAGTGATCTATAGTTGAAATTACTTATCAAACTCACTTCAGATTTAGATTACATGCTGCATGCTAAGTAATTTTTTTAAATAACACAATTGACTAATTATATAATTAATTAATAAAAAAAATTTACTTTAGTAATTCATTTAATTAAAGTAAATTTAAAAGTACAAGGATTTGTATGATTTCCACACATCTAAACACAAAGCCTTATGCGAAAATACATGTCCGATGCTACCACTAAAATCAATAGTCCCTATTAGAGAGAACAATATTTTTCACCACTCCAACTCTTTCTATGAAGAACACAAACTTTTCTTTCTGCAAGTGTTTGGTCAAAATATATGCAACCTCCTCAAACATGGAAATATACTGAAGCTTCACTGCTCCTTTATAAATTTTATCTCGAATGAAGTGATATATGATGTCAATATGATTGGACCTATCACAGAATAATGGATTCTCAATATTTTGATATAACTCTAATTATTGGAGTATATCACTCTAGCCTCCAACTCCTGATCAAATAAACATGTAAGGAATTTTTGAAACCATATGGCTTCACAACTAGCCATACTCGTTGTCATATACTCTTCCTATGTTGAAATGAATGCTACAAAAGTCTACTTCCGATTGAACCATGTAATCGATGTTGATCCCATTTTGAAGCAACACCCCAAGGTTCTCTTTCTATCTACCGCAGTGCCTTCCCAATCCAAGTATGTATATACCTACAACTCCACTCCATCTCCTTCAAGATATCTCATTCCATACTCTGTTGTACCTCTCAATTACCTGAGCACATGCCTTGTTGCAATCCAATCCACATGCCTTGGCTCTACCATGAACTGACTCAAGGTGTTCACAATAAAACAAATATCTAGCCTAGTGTGGACCAAATACATCAATGGCCATATAATCTACTTGTATATCCTAAGATCCACCAACTATGAATATAAAGTGATCACCTTATTCAGATTGGTAATAATAGGTGTAGCCATTAGTTTACAGTCCTTAATAATAAATCTTCTCAATATCTCTACTACATACTTCCCTTGTCCAAGGAAGATCTCTCATGATACCTGCCATACCTCCAATCCAAAGAAATAATGCATCGATCTAAAGTCCTTCATCTCAAACTCACTAACCAAATCTGATTTGCACCCTACAATAAGCTCCTATGGACCTGCGCGAAATAAATAATCAACATGAAAAACCAACATTGGAGGATCCTCTCCAACAAGTAGGACTTATAAGTTATAATCTGCCTCACTCTTTGTAAATCCCATACTCTGAAATTATCCATTGATCCTCAAATACGATGCATTGGGTGCATGTTTGAGTTCGTAAAATGCTTTCTTAAGCCTAAACACATGAGACTCCCTCCCATGTACCTCAAATCACAAAGGTTTCACTATATATATTTCATCCTCAATAATCTCATTGAGGAATATTTCTTGCACATATATATGATGTATTCCCCAACTCATTAAAGAAGAAATAGAAATAACAACTTGAATAGAAGCATACCTAGCGACTAGAGAAAATATCTCCTCATAGTCCACTCCCTCTTTCTGGGAGAACCATATCACCACAAACCTTGCCTTGAAATTCTCTATGCTACCATATGAAACATTGTTGATCTTGTAGAGACACCTGGAACTCAAAACCAACTTACCCTCTGGTCTCAACACTATGTCCTAAATATTATTCCTCATAATAGAGGTGGAATCCTCTATAATGGCATCGTACAATACATGTTGATCTATTGCCTCCAAAAAAATGGAATTCTTAATGTTAATGATTCTACTCATAAGTTACATATAGTTAATAAAATTCTTCGAAGGCCTATGCTCTATGAGTACTCTCTTAGGAGCCTCATTAGCATCCCTTAATGTATTTACTAGCCACCTCAGTCACCTGACAGGGTTGGAAGGGGATAAATCCTCCTCCCAACCTAAATTCTGAACTATTGATTGTTGCTTATCCTTCGAAGCTTGCTACTCCTCAACCTCTATCACTATTGATTACTCTTGATTACTCCTAGAAGTGAAGTTTTCCTCGAACTTCACATATATTATCACAACCATCTTCTTCTATGTTGGAATATAGATACTATAATTCTTTTAGGTCTTGTTTTATGCCACAAATATACCATTCAGTCTTGAAATTTCCAACGTTTTCCTCTTATCCACAAGAACATGGATGCAAATTGGAAAACCAAATATCCTCAAATGTCCTATATCTAGCTTCACCACTAATACTTCCTCCTCCAAAGTCTTGTCGCCCAATATCCTATGAGGAATCCTTTTTTACACATACACCATTGTATTACATTTATCTTCCCATAAAACATGGGAAACTCTTGATCATGTATCATATCCTTGGAAGAATAGATGATGGATCAATTATTTCTCCATGCAATCCCATTCTACTGAGGGTTGTATGAGATAGTAAGCTCCCTCTTGATCCCTCCCTTCTTCTAGAAATCCCTGGATTCATTGCATGTGTACTCTCGCCCATTATCTGACCCCAATACCTTTATATTCTTACATGTTTGATTCTCTATCTGAGCCTTAAAATCATGAATCCAAATGAAGGAATCATACTTGTTCTTCATAAATAAGATCCATGTTTTCCTAGAAAAATAATCAATAAACATCACATAGTATGATGATACCTGTAATTATGTTGTTAACATAAACCCACTCAGATCTGAGTGAATAGGATCCAATATTCCATTCGAAATACTCTCACTACTAGGAAAAGAGGCCTTATCATTCTTTTCAAGTGCACACCCTCTACAAAATCCTAAAATATGGAATACCTATAACAATCACCATCAGAGTCAAAAATTCCCTATATTTTAGGTGTCCCAACCTCTTCTGCCACAACTCAGATAGGATTTCATTTTCATGTTCCAAATCCTAAATAGAATTTATTTACAAACTATATAAATTTCCTTCTCTAACCTCAATGATCATTGTGTTGTATGGGATAGCTTTTTCTAGATGTATGAGTACCTTCCCTCTCTGAAAAGTAACAAAAAAAACCCTTTCCTCCATAGATGAGAATGAAAGAAAATTATTCTTCAAACATGGTATGTAAAGCACAACATGGGCATTGAATGAACCTCTTGATTTGAGTTGGAATGTAATTGTTCCCTCTCCCTTTACGAAATAGTTGGAATCATCACCAAGATCCACATGAAGCTTCGAGTCCCTCTCCATCAGACCACTAAATAACTCTTGTTATTTTTTCATATGAAGAGATGCACAAAAATCCAAGAACCAAGCACTCCTCATGGTTGTGCTAGTAGAAAGGAAGGAACCATTGTGTAATACTTCTCAGATTTTGCTACATACCCATCACATTGCATATTTGTTGATGTTGTTATCTGTGTCTTTTCATTACCCTCCTTCTTCTTCTCTGAACATTGAGATGCACAATTTCCAATATTATGACATGAGAAGAACTTGATTTTACCTAATTCCTTATTCTTCCTTGGATGCGATGATACTCTATCATTGTTAACCTTCTTTCTAGAACCCTTTCATTTTCCCTTCATTGTCTTATAGATAAGAGAAAATTTCTCTTCACTACCTCCATGCTTTCTACCCTTCGACTCCTCCAAAGTCTCTTCCTGGATGAAATCATCCCAAAGTGTTTTCCAATATAGGATATTTTGGACCAATAAGGAAGGATGTCAACCTTTCTTAGGAAGCACACAACAGAGTACAAGTCTTTTGCAACAAGAAAGGAGAGAAGGAAAAGTAATGCTATGATAGTTTTCTAATTGTTGTCAGCGTCGATATGTATTTTATTGTAATAAAGAATTCACCAGTCTATGTAGATAATGGCGATGTCTATTTTAGTGAATAGTTAGTTGTATCCATAAACGATCTGGGGAATTTCTCTAGCAATTCTGATTTTGCAGAGAAATGCAGAAGAATAAAGAGACTTTGATCTGGATTATTTTAGACATGAAATGAGAGCGGAGATATAATAAATAAATGCACAAAGATATCGTGGATATCCAATAATATAACATAAATGTATCAGAGATGAAACCATAAACATAGATATATAGTGATACACGATTTCTATTAATGAAATAAATGTACAGAGACTATAAAAACACAGAGTGAAAGACTCACTAGGATGGTGGAAGCTTATCTCTGAGAAGATATGTGACGGCTACTCGCATTCACAAGAATATGATTACAATGAGGCTTTGAAGGAATTTTTACAATAAACAGGAATGCCAAAAACCCTAGACATCCAAAAACCTAACCATAGGAGATGAACCGCCAAAAGTCATGTGGGCCCTGTTTGAGTAAGTTAGTACATCAACTTTCTCGGGTCGTAACTTTTGAATATGATCTATGTTTTAGGCGTATGATAGACCGTTGAAAAGGTATCTTCGATGAGATTAATTTTAGTTGCAATATCAAAGGAACCACAATATTTAAAATCTGTTTTACCAAAAAACATCGTTTAGAGCCTCAAAATGGCCCTGGAAGTTAAAAACTGGTAAAAATAGTAAATTATCAAAATTGCCAGAAAACTCTTTTGAGCCAGTTGCAAAAGGTGGGTGGCCATTGATATCCACTTGGAAAAATCCTCCCTCCTTAGGGAGAAATGGTATCCATTGCATTCACTACCCTGGAGAGAGGGAAACGCATTTGTTTAATCTGCATCTTGATGAGCTACTTGTCTTATTGTAGAAGTTGTGTTGCTTAGCTTGTTGAAGGTTGTCATGAACATGTGGTTGGAAGGGTTGGAACTTTTTAACCTATCTCCCTACATGAGATGTCTGTGAGTAGAAGGAATCTTTACACTTTGTTTCAATCTTGTCGACCTACTTCTATTGGATAGAAGGTGCTTGGGCTGAGGCTGTAGTGGTTACAATATCATTTAGTTCACCTTTTGAACATATTGTAAACAGGCTGAATTTTTTAGTATGAGATACTACCTTGCAGCACTATTTAGGTGGAACAATAGTCATAACTACCTTTGGTATTCTATAGAGATGACCCCCTAGAGAAATAATGACATTGTGGGGTCAAGACTCATAAAAAACATGGCGTTTCCACATATATTGTTGGCCCAAGAGAAAAACATATACATCCAGTGGGGAAATATCACATGATACCTCATCCTTGAAGGGTTAGATTCCATATTGAAATCGACACTTCTGGATGACACAAAGATATCGTCCCTTGTGAAGCCACCTGATTTTTTATGGCTATGGGTGTCTATCAACAATCCCAACTATTTTACGACCTTTGTTGAGATGAGGTTCTTCTGGCTTTCATTATCAACAATAAAATGTAGTGGGGTCCCATTCACCCACATCTGTGAATGAAAAAGGCACTCCCCCTCTTAATGACTTGTTGGTTCTTCTGGTTGAATTATTGCGGTCGTGAAAATAGCAGTGGGGTCTGTGTCAATGATCTATCCTTTACCAGTATTTTCATAATCATATTCTAAATCAGGGTTCAACTCCTTGTCTTTGATATTGGCCACCAATGATTTTTTTGAGCGACATTCATTGGTTTTGTGGCAGGGGATTTTGTGGAAATCACACCATTTTCCGGTGTCCTTCTTTGTCTTCCCATGAACCTTATTTTCATGTGGCTTGGACTTGTTTTTGGGAGATTGTTTGTTAGTTCTGTCTTTGTCATACTTTGGTTGTTGCGGATTTGTAGATCCAAACTCCCATTTTTTCTGGTTCTTAAATTTCTACTCTATTTTAACATCATATTGATAAGCAACATCGAGTGATGAGATGTCCAGAAAATCCATTTTAGTTTGGATGTGTCTTTGTAGAGCCTCATGGTATTTCAGAACCAAATTTCACTTAGATTATTTGATACCAATATTTGTGTTCAAGGTATGGAAGGTATTGGTGAACTCTAACACTACTTGGCCCCTCTCTTGTTGTAGTGTGGTCCATCTCATGTACTGGTCTTCATAGTTGCAAAC
>ML880485.1:0-11003 GCA_009831015.1 Picea engelmannii | reverse complement strand
GCAAATTTCAGACCTCACCAAGTGGTGAGTGAAAGATGATCAAAAAATGAAGGTGAAAACCCTCAATTTATACAGTACAATGACCTAATTTTACTTTTTAGGTCATGAAAAGGCCGACAAGGCCAAAATACTAAAATCATATTGTTTTACATTAAATGTTAAAATTAAAACCCTAATCAAGCAATAAAAGGACGTCATCCCCTTCCTATGGTGACGTTAGCCCCTTTGAGGGAAACTCCAGCCTCCTGAAGCAAAACGTTAGCCCTCCTTGGGCTTCTCCAAGCTGCCACACGTGCCAAACTGTCATGTCCATCTGCCAAAACGCTCATGAAGAAAGGATGATGTCATCAACCTCCTGGGTGACGTCCTAGGCCTTCCAAGGCCAACGTTCCACTGAAAAGGGCACAATCCCCCTAGGTCAAGCTATGTCAGGGTGCCTATGCAAGAAGTACTTCTTCTCTTTGGTGCAAACCCCTCTGTCCTGTATGTGCCCCCTGTTGGGGTCTCAACATCCATCTGGTGGGCTCTTCAGCCCCATGGAGGTCTGAACTGATCATATCCCCATGTGTACTTGTCCAACATGGTACCTATCTGTCGGGCATGATCTTGCACATCAACAGTTACGCCCTCCATGGGCTCATAAGTCAGAGGGATCATAACAATGTCAATCACATCTCATCATCAATATTATTAAACATGTGCATAAAACCCCTATTACCCCAGTTAAAATCTCAAAGACATTATACAACCCTGCAATACAAGTCTGGGGAAAGTGACAGGGCGTCCTATTGGGCTAGTGTCCACTGGAAAAGGAAAGTTTCCGAAAAAGACTAAATCTAAGCCATGTAAGAGGGTGATGTGGATAAGGGGTGTCCTGACAATGGGAGTAGTGAAAGCAGGGGAATGCAAAGATTTACCTGTGGGTACCTTTGTAGAAGGCGAGTTGCACTTGTCCTGGATGCAATTGTTTCCAAGCCCATTCCTGTCGTTTATTCTTTATTCTTATTGATTTTTCTTCAAGAAGCTAATCAGGGGACACTACCCTGGCGTGGTGACCAGTGGTGACATCGTTACCCACAAGTACTTTCACAGAAATGAGAAGGTCGACTTGCGATGAGACCCTCTTTCTCTTGGTCATGCAACCAAGAGTCACTACCCTGGCATGGTAACCAGCTGCTAGTAGTGTCATACTGCTAGGTACCTATGGACCTAATAGGTTGGCTCGTGATGAGACCCCCTATCCTCTAACTAAGTCTTGTTTTATTATTTTTATGGGTCCCCCTTGTTTCTTGATGAGAAGCCTTTTACTGCTTTCTCGGGAATCCCTGGGCGAAGCATCTCGAGGTTTTATTTTTAGGCTTTTATCTTTTGCCAGATTGCTTTTACCTTCTGGGCCTTTAGCCCCTTCTTCCCATAAGAAAAGGTGCAACCCTCAAATGATTGGCCAACCCAATGCCTGGACAATGAAATGGGGTAGATGAGCAGGAAGCGGGATAAAAAAGTGGCAATATGAAAGGAGTGGATGATGGATTTTCAGAAATCCCCCCAGTGGCAAACCAAAACCTACGAGCACAGGCTTGATAAGGCATCCTGTCATCCCCCCCAGACATGGTCAAGTGGACAAGTATAAGATCCAAGCATTCGTTAGAAATAAAAGGAATTAAATGCACATATTCAAAGGTTTTGAGGATCAGAGTGACACATACCATGATACTCTGACTCATTACCTCATGGAGCAAGAACCATTTATGACACAAGACCAAGCCGATGGTGATGGATGTTGCTGCTACTGGCAAAGTAGAGGCGTTGAAAGGGAGAAAAGATGGGCCCTCCAGGGCCATGCCTAAGTCGATCTGGCTCTTGATACTCCATGCCTACGACCTGCGGGCCTCGAGACATAATCTCCTAGTTATCCCTAAAAGTGGGGATAACAGTGCCCTGCATGACCCAACATTGCTCGTAACTTTCACACTAAAGTCGACAGTGGTAAATAAAAAATTACGATAATCTTTGTGGGATCTACCAACAATCCTTGCTTACACACTACATGGTGAGGAAGATACCAAACGACACATGGAAAATGCACGTCTTCATATTCAAAGATATTTGATACTGCCTACACCTATCCAACATCAAGCGAAAAAACTCAATATGATCTTTCAACAAGCTAAACATCGTCCAGTCATCTAAGTATACTTCTAAGAACTTATGGATGAATTATTTAAATGTTGTTACAACCACTCTAGAGAATATTGTTGGTGCATTCTTCAATCCAAAAGGAATTACTGTGTACTGGTAACACCCCCATTCTATCACAAATGTGGTCTTATATCTATCTTCTCGCACAATCTTCATATGTTGATATCCTGAAAAATCCATCCATGAATGAATAGGCTTCATGTCCCCCTATGTTCTCTAACACTTCATTTGTAAATGGCGTAGGAAATGGATTATCTAAGAAAGCATCATTTAATTTTCTCGAATCTACAAAAATTATTATCCCTCCTATCTTCTTATCCTGAACTACCATTGGCCTAATCCACTCTGATTCTATGATAGGTTCAATAATTCTCACTTATAACATATTATCTATCTCTGCTTTGACCTTCTGCTTATACATCAGGTTCAATTTGTATGGCCTCTACTTCACTGGCTTCACATCTAGCTTCAAGGGAATCTTCATCTCTCCTAACTCCCCAGAAATCTCTTTCATCTATGAAAAAGTAGTCGAAAACATGTCATGATACTCACGAAGTAAATCAACTATCTTTTCAACAATTTCATTGTTCCAATAGTCTCCTATGTTCACAAATTTAGGCTTATCTTTTGTACCGATGTTTACTCTATGTGTTCCTAATGGCTTTACATATATGATTGATCCAAGTTGTGGTCCTTGTACTGCGTGTTCTCCTTCAATTTCTAGTATTTTCACATTTATAGGATCTTTTTCCTCATCTTGGTCATCTTCAACAACATTATAACAACGCAACATTTCTTCAACTGTCGCCTAAGATCTATGTGCGCTACATACAGGTACTAGTTCTATTGAGTCTTCTGCTGAATTTTTTTTGTTCTTGATGACCTACAAAGTTGAGTCAATTAAAGGAGCATCATCTTCAAAACTAAAGGTTAACTTTAAATTACAATTTAATTCTTCCCAATCTGCAATTTCACTGTGTACTTCCAGTTCCAAGTACCAATTATTCGAGATTGTGTCCAAGGTGTGTACAAAAAAATGTGTCCATTATTTCCTGAAACTTTATTCCATATCACAATACATTGTGTAACATGCTCCATCAGACAACTTAATCATGTATACTTCTGCATAGTATCCTCATTCTCTGTCCCAAACCTGACATGCAATAGTCTTTTGCATTGTTGCCAATCTCTTATTCCATCCTTATGTGTAGTGCACGATCTCGTCGGGGTCTCTTTTAGCATGACGTCTAAAGCTAATAATCTATGTTGGTCTGATATTTGCAGTTCAAATTCTCTTATAAAAGAAGCTACCTCAGTTAGTCCATCATACTTCGGAGGATCACATACCTCAGTTCCAATCCATTGCAACGCGTGGGTAATCTGAGCACATTTCCTTGTGGACACTTCGTGCAATCTCTGCTGCCAATTCTCCAAATCTTCTTCTAAATATGACACACATGACCTAATAATTCTACAACTAAGTACGCCATGAACTGTAGGATTCATATAATCATTCATCTGTGCGGTCATATTATACAAGTTGTCGAGCTCTTTTCCCTTTACTGGTTCTACATATCTTCTTCCTTCAATAGGATCTAACGACGCAATAACCTTAGAGTCTACTACTTCAAATATCGTCTGTCTCTTCTTCAAATCAATGATATTATGATTTTCAAAGGCCCATTCAAGTTCAAGTAGTGTTGGGTAAGGGGTGCCTCCATATACTATCTCAATCACTTAGAAATCGGCCAAGCTGCGCACTCCATCAATACTAACACTTACCCATGTCAACCTTCCAATTGGAACAATTTTGTGCTAGTTTGCTAACCTCAATTGAATGGGTGACCAAATCAACTTCGACTAGCCCATCATTTCCCAAGTTTGCTTTGGGATGACATTTACATCGAAACATAGATCCAAAATAATATTGTCCTTGTCATAGTTTCCTATCTGCGCATTGAGTCAAAACTCCCTATTCGTTCTCTTTTTGCGGTGCACCTAGTTCACTGCTCGATGTGCGACATGTATTTCTTTCTCTTGGGCACAATGGTCAATAATTTTGCACATCATACTCAAAGCATTCTCAACATTCATTAGCTCTAACTAACTTTTTATAAAACTATTCAAAATGCTTACCTTGTCAACTTGTGTTTTTGAATGGCCATAGGCTAGTGGCATATCATACACCGGTGGCCTGCCATACAAAGGTGGTGCGGTCGAAGTCGATGTTATCCAATATGCTCCTATTACTTCCTTCCTTGCTTGTGTATATGTCTCTTTCTCTTTTCTAGGGTCAAACAATGGTAGAGGCTCTGTTGTTTTTCTTACCCACTGGTGGATCCTATTTCCTTGATCCATCAAATCAACTCTAGTTCTGGTTCCTCCACGCGTAACTACTGTTATATTAGGTTGTTCATTGTGCTTTTCGGCTATTACCATCTGTACATTTGTGTTCCTCTTTTCTTTCCATTTTGCGATCAACCGTGGACAATCCTTCGTCGCATGGTCTAGTTGTCTGCGATATGTACATGTCGTGCAAGGATTCCAATATAGGGTAAAATCAGTGGCCACCCACCTATCCACTGGCTCAAAACATAGGTTTCCACCTTGGTATTTTTTCTACAGGTTTTCAGGTCAGGAACTTCCTGGGTCATTTTGAGGCCCCAATAAAATAAGAAAGGCATCATCTGGGATGAACGGGATATGTACTCCTGGGTTAGACCTTTCCGACGAGGTATAGAAAACCCCAAACGAAGATCGTATGTAAAAGTTACGCCCTTGGGAAGTTGACGTACCAACTATCCCCATCGAGGCCCGCAAACCTTTTGGCGTTTCATCTTCCGGGTTTTGGATTTTCTTTATGTTAAAAGGGCCTCTAGAGACTCATTGTAAAAATCATCATCTTCTTGCGAATGAGCATAACCATCACATCTCTTCTCAGAGATAAGCTTCCACCATTCTAGCGAGTCATTCACTCTGTAATTTTACAGTTTCTGTACATTATCTCATTAATAAAAATTGTCCATTACTGTATTTTTGTGTTTCTTGCAATATCTCTATATATTTCATTGTTATATCTCTGCCTTCATTTCGTTCTGAAAATAATATGGATCAGTGGTATCAGAGCATGTTACTCCTTTTCGTTTCTTGTGCATGTCCCCGACGAGGTCAGGGTATAGAGAGTTGGGTCTCAAGCTAGTTTCCCTCGAGGATAAATGCTCTCGCTAACCCAAACAACCTTCCATGGTGGAAGAGAAGAGGAATGAGGGAGAAGAATATCCCATCAAGTTGTTGCTCGCGAAATCCCTCACGCAAAAGAGGAACGAGATGTTGAATATTTTTTCACAAATCCTTCAACGATTGTCGACAATAACAAACGTGTCTTCATCAAGCAGTCACTTTGGAGATGCTACCCCATTCAAGGTACAAGTTAATTTTTATATTTCCATATTTGAAGGTCAGATCGATGGGGATGCTTTGGAAAAATGGTTAAATTTTCTAGAAGGTTATTTCTCTATTCACAATTTTTCTGATAGAGAAAAGATCACCTTTGCGCTCCTTAAGGCTCTCCCCCATGTCAAACATTGGTGGGAAACTTATTGGGAGAAAAAATCCATAGGGGAGTCTGGAATATTAGGGGTTGATCCCACTTGGGATTTTTTTATGGATGTGGTCAAGGAGCAATATTACCCCGTGGGAAACTATGATGACCAGTACATGAGATGGACCATGCTGCATCAAAAGTGGGACCAAACAACGTTGGAGTTCACAAATGCTTTCCATACCTTGTGCACCAAGCTAAGTATCAAAGACTCTAAGCGACATCTAGTTCTGAAATACCGTGGGGCTCTACACAAGTACATCGAAACCAAAATGGAGTTTCTGGACATCTTATCATTGGGAGTCTCTTATAGATATGCTATAAAAATCAAGCAGAAATTTAAGCAGCAGAACAAGTGGGAATTTGGGTCCGCAAATTAGGAAAAACCAAAGTATGCTAAAGGAAACCCTAACTCACAGAACAATCAACCTCAATACAACATGCTCAAGCCATAGGAAAAGAAGGGCAACAGGAAGACGAAGAAGGAAACTGGGAAGTGGTGTGACTTCCACAAAATCCCTTGGCACAAAAACGATGAATGTCGCTCAAAATAGTCATTGGTAGCTGAGCTCAAAGAAATAGAGTCTAGCCTCGACTCAAACTCCGATTCAGACAATAATAAAATGAGACAAATAATTGATGCAGAACCCACTGCTACTGTCATGACCGCAATAATCCAACTAGAAGAACTAGAGGATCCTGAGGAGGGGGACCGCCTTTTCCATTCACAAATGTGGGTGAAGGGGAATGCATTGCATTTTATTGTTGATAGCAGAAGCTAGAAGAACCTCACCTCAATAGAGGTCACCAATCAATTAGATTTGGTGAAAACATGACACTTGTATCCATACAACTTTGTATGGCTCCGCGAGGGACGAGATCTTCGTGTCAGCCAACATTATCGCTTGTCATACAACATCAAGCCCTTCAAGGATGAGGTACTATGTGATGTTGCCCCAATGGAAGTCTATGATGTTCTATTAGGCCAACCATATATGTGGAGGCTTCATGATGTTTATGAGTCTCGACCCCGTAGCGTCATTGTTACTCTAGGGGGTCAACCCTACATGATACTAGAGGTAATTCTGACTACTGTATTGACAAAACAATGCAACAAAGTAATCTCTCATACCACAAAGTTTAGCCTCTTCACAACCTGGGCATAATGGAAGGACATGGAAACCACTGTAGCCTCGACCCAAGACCCTTCTATCCAACATAAGTATATCAACAAGATTGTAGAAGAGCACCAAGATATTCCTATTGCACCTATGGGGGTTCCTCCACACTCCCCAGTCAAACCAAGTTATGATAAATCCCTTCATGTTCTTCATGTTGCATCTTCACCAACATATTCCTCTGACACTTAGGAAGATCATGCAGCCATATTGGTTAAAAAGATCCAACCCCTCCAACGACAGGTTCATAACAGCCTTCAACAAGCTAAGCAGGATAACTTCTTCAACTAGGCAAGCAGCTTACCAAGGTTTAGATTCAGCAAAATCTTCCTCAAGGACTTGACGCAATGGAGACCATTTCTTCCCAAGGGGGGAGGATTGATCCAGGCGAAAATTGGTGGCCACCCACCTATTCAACTGGCTCAAAACATGGGTTTCCGCCTTGGCAGGTTTTCTACGGTTTTTTAGGTCTTGAACTTTTGGGGTCGTTTTGAGGCACTAAATGGTGTTTTTTGGGGACGAAAGTACCCAAAGATTTTTTAAATGCATGGTCTAGGATGAAAAAATATGTACTCCTCGTCTATACCTTTCCAATGAGGTATAGAATGCCCCAAACAGAGATCGTATGCAAAAGTTACGCCCTTGGGAAGTTGACGTACCAACTACCCCCATTAGGGCCTGCAAACCTTTTGGTGTTTCATATTTTGGGGTTAAGGTTTTGCATTTTCTTTATGTTAAAAAGGCCTCTAGAGCCTCATTGTAAACATCGTCATCTTCTTGTGAATGAGCGTAGCCATCACATCTCTTCTCAGAGATAAGTTGCCACCATTCTAGTGAGTCATTCACTCTGTAATTTTACAGTTTCTGTACATTCTCTCATTAATAAAAAAAATTGTGCATTACTGTATTTCTGTGTTTATTGCAATATCTCTGTATATTTCATTGTTATATCTCTTCCTTCATTTCATTCTCAAAATAATCCGGATTAGATTCAGATAGCCTCGCGTTAAATTTCCAGGTTGATTACAATTACAACACATAATAGGTCCTCTACCACTACCGAATCCTCCTCTTCTGCGACCTCTGAACCCTCTTGTTCCTGCTTGATTATAACCTCTTGCAGTATTATACTACGGAGCTTCACCTTTGTATTCTTCTCCCTGGACTCTGTATACATCTGCAATGCACTCTCTCATCAAATCAAATATGTGACAATCATTCTCTTAATGTCTGACATACTTACAAAGGTTGCAAAATAGATTTCTCGCAATACTCTAGTACTTATGCATCAATGAGAAACTAGGAGGGTGGTAACCCATCATTTTGAAATCTCGCACCATACCTCTAAAGGATTTAGAGCTCCTGTATTCAAATACTGTTGAAATGATGGACATTGATTCTTATGGCGACCTTCTGTTCTACATGTGATACACCGGACTTCCTCACGTTTTTCTTTTCCTTTCACAAGTTCCTGCAACTGAATAGTCAACGCTACTAACTGCGATTGCATTTGAGCCATCCCTGTGTTATTTTCTCCTATCAGGGATGCTTCTACTTTCATTGAAATTTATAAGGCTTTCGACTGTGACCGAATCTTTTGCTGTGTCAAAGGGAAACATATATACGACAACAATCATGCAATAAACCACTATCTATGCTGTTCATTTGGAATTTGGAATGTCAACGGATCTTTTAGTGTCTTAAATATTTGATCATAGTCTAACACTGATTCATTTACTATCTGCTTGATCTCCTTCAACTCTATAATGCACTGTGACTCGAATTTTGGTTTCTGGAACTCTTTCAATAGAGCTTCTCATACCTTTGCCAATGTTCTATTTTTTCCCACAGGTGTCGTAGTCTGATATTTAATGTACCATAATAATGCACGATCTTTGAATGTCGTTGCCAACTATGCAATCTTAGCATCATCATCTTGGATATTCTTCACAGTCCATATTGTCTCACAATTGAAAAAATGTTTTTATGGTTCCTCTGTCCCCGTTCCATGGAAGACATGCATCCTTAAAGTAGGATCTACCCCTACCATCATGTTTTGTTTGGTATTCTTTCCTGATAACACTAACTAATTCCGACTCAACGTACTATTTCCACTACTCTAATTACTTCTACTACTATCTTTACTAACTATAATTGACAAAGCTTTGGATCTTACCTCAGTTATTTGCGATACACACGAGCTCATGGGTTCGACATAGACTCTGATCTGAGTGGGATCTTCTTCTACTAGGCTTAGCTGACGAATATTTTCTTTTGTGCGTAGACTCCCTTCGATTTTGAGTATTACACCAATGCCTCTTTCCTCAATCTCGTTGTGCTTCCCCTCTCTCTAAGCCACAATCCTCTTCTTATTTGGTCTAAATCTCTTACAATTGCGCAATACTCTAATTTCTTCATTCCTTGCATACTCTTCTTCTCTTCATCCCTCTTTATGCTCAGACCATCCCCTGGTCATCCCCCAGTCCCTATATGTGCGCGAAGATGCTTAGCTTTCAGATTCCATTTTCATAACTCCCTTGTCACACAACGACATCTTAATCCAAGTAGATAGTGACTTTAGGTATCTTCTATGCGGTCCCTTAAAGAATTCCCTTTCCACAACGCTATACGATTGAGTACAATCTATGGCAAATTCAGTAATGTAACCTCCCAACACACTTTCCAGCCAGTAATCTACTACGCGTGATACCCAATTGCTTATAGTATTGACTTGTCTAATTAAATCAGCAGTCCAATTTCTCAGAGCAACAATACAAAATCTTCTAATATGTTCAACTAATCTCTGGATCCACTTTGCTAAAATACGTAAAAATCAACAAAGAAAATTTCATGCAAATACGTAAACACATACCTTTGTAGCCATTTCTCTGCATTGATCTATGGATTCTTATTCTGATCTACAACAAACTCAATGTCCTTAATGTCCAACCATTGTCCAATATCCTCTTTAGTAGGCGTCCACATCCCCCTCAGTCGCAGATAAAATTTCATGCAAATACGTAAACACATACCTTTGTAGCCATTTCTCTGCATTGATCTGTGGATTCTTATTCTGATCTACAACAAACTCGATGTCCTTCATGTCCAACCATTGTCCAATATCCTCCTTAGTAGGCGTCCACATCCCCCTCAGTCACAAATCCTGGTCCCGACAACATAACCATTTGTTGGCGCACAATGGGTAGACCCGGGGTTAAACATTAATTCACCAACAAATCCCAAGATACCGACCCTTTCGACATCACCCACAAGCAGGTGGAGTCTCACCCGATGTACCTATGGGGACTGCAGGAACTAGGCTTTCACAGTCACGAAGGGAATGGAGACCATTTTGATGTTCATTCTTAATTAATATTCATTCATCATGCAATATACCCTGTGCACGAAACCATAATAACATAATACATGTGCCATATTTATCTTACTTAACCATTCAACATGTGTGCAATAAACAAAATAAACCAACACATCATGACAACAAACATCATGTAAGTTGGGGCTAGTCACCATGGATTTCAAAGAATTCTATATGATTTTCACTAAAGAGGGTCATGTACACAACCTTTGAGGGATTTAAGCAAGCTCTCCTAAAATAGTCAGCTTTCATCATATGGAGAAATCATTAAAGAAAGGCCACTCTGGAATTATTGCTCAATTTAATGTCATATAGGTTATGGATAATACGACATAAGAAATCCACCTAGACTTGCAGTTATTCCTCCACCAACATCATCAAGTCTTTGAGACACCAAAGATTTTACCCCCTTCTCGAGGAGAGCATGACCATGACATTCACCTGATTCTAGGAAGTCAACCACCAAATGTATACCCTTATCAATTCCCTTTTGCACAAAAGAATGAAATAGAATATATAATTTAGGAACCGCTGGAGGTAGGGGTCATATGTCCCAGTACAATCCCTTACTCATCACCAATAGGCATGGTGATAAAGAAAGAAGGCACTTGGCACATGTGTCCTGATTTTGGGGCTCTCAATAAGTTGA
>ML880480.1:23258-39513 GCA_009831015.1 Picea engelmannii | reverse complement strand
GAATCAGTTGTTACCGAGATTAAACAATTATGCTTATTTTAAACTCTTTGTAGAGCACTGAATGAAAATCACAATAACGTAGGGAAGTAAGCAATAGAACATTCATCATCATTCACACATATGAAATATACAGAGATAGATATTTCCTGAGGAAACCCATAAAGGGTAAAAACCTTTTCTTCTTTACATGATAAGTAATATTTACATTCTATACATTATCATACTTATGAGAACCAACTCATGATGAGGCTACAACCTCTATTTTGCAAGATGCAACTTGCTGAGAGCACCAACTCTCTGTTTTCTCTAGCACCTACTAGAAGGAAGCACCAACTCCCTAGTTTCTCTAGCACCCACTAGAAGGAAACACCAACTCCCTAAGTGTTCCAGCACCAACTGGATGGAAGCACCAACTTACAGTCACATAGGCACCAACCTGTATAACAGAGAATAGTAGTTCTCCCTTGCACCACCATACCACCCTGGTTTCTCTGGCTACAACCAGATGGAAGCTACAACTCCCTATGTTCAAGCACCCACTTGAACCTCTGAGGACAACAGTCCTCCCTAGCACCTCCCTTCCACCCTGAAATATAAAGTTTTATATATATAATTTTATCACAATGATACAATATTTATCATTGGCTTACCAAGCTTATCATTGTTTTGCTATGTTGCTCTGCTCTCCTGTATCAGTGTCTCTCTGTCTGCATCTTCTTGTGATTTTTGATCTTTTGTTTTTCTCTACAAGAGCACCTCAGCCTTCCTTTAGTGTCTCATTGTCTTGTTGCACACATGCCTTGTGATTTCTGTTCTTCTGCCTTTTATGCTCTGTGCGTCATTTCCATTCAATGCACCATTCCTCTTCTCTATATTTCAACTACTTCACACTCCTCCTTTTACACTCCTGAATCCCTCTCCACAACAGAAACCATTTCTTCTTTCTTCTGCCTTCTTATAGTCTCTGTGCACCTTGTGCATGCCCTGTGTGCAATGATTCTTCATGCTCTTCATGTCGAGTGCTCTTCTTGCTCATCATTGCAACTATTCAGCTTCTCTGGTTGTTAAACCCATGTGTCCATCCTCACTGGGTGTTATGCTGAGATTCCTTAGCCTCTCCAATAGTCAAGGCTCATTGTCTTATCTGTCACAGTCAAGATCATCCTCTTTGTTGTAGTTACAGGCTTCAACGCTCATCCATTTATCAATTTTCTCTATGACCAGTCTTCATTCCACTGGCAGATTCCTTGAGACTCTTCATCTCCTCTGGAAATCACACAAAAATCTCTTCGAGTCCTATGGAAGAAACCATCATTGGTTTCTAGAAGTTACACCGTGAACCTCCAAAGACCGCTTTAGCAACTGAATCACTACTGATCGATTAACTGTGAAGAGAAATAGTATCCTTTCGATCATATTCCTGAATAACCTACACCGTTGGATCATAAATGATGGGTCTCACACTTATTTCTCCATTTCACAATTTGACATCCTTGTGGTGAGGCATCTCGACTCTCCAAGTCGTGATCTCTGAAATGGAGATTAGCTTCATGCTACCTCCTCCCTTGAGCCTTCATCGATGTGACCATGGGTTATGACCAAGGTTCAATTCTGAACATGTATTTTTCATTTCGTGTTTCGAGGATTCTGCAATGAGTCATCTCGACTCTCCATGTCCCAAACTCTGAAATGGAGCTTGTCTCTTTGAGCTCTTCTCTAAATCTCTTTGAAAATGTGACTATCGGCAGTGACCATAGCCTTATTCAAAAATTCATTTCGACGTTTCAGCATTTCAACATTCCTATTGCAAAGTGTTTCGACACTCCAACTCCCGGTATCCAAAACCAACACCAAAAGGTGTTTTTCTCATTTTGACATTTCGGTATTCCGACATTCCTTGTGATGAAGTGTTTTGACGCTCCATCTCCCAGTATCTGAACTCTACACAAAAAGGTGTTTCGGCATTTCTCATTTCATGACTTTGGGACTCCCGTGATGAAGAGTCTCGACTCTTGACTCCTCCAACTCCCGGTATCCGAACCTCTAGTCGATGTGCCTATTTTGGGTTTTCAGGGTTTTGCATTTCGTGATTCCAAGACTCTTGATGATGAAGAGACTCGACTCTTCCAACTCCTGGTATCTGAAACCAACACCAAAAAGTGTTTTTCTCATTTCAGCATTTCGACATTCCGACATTCTTTGTGATGAAGTGTTTTGACGCTCCATCTCCCGGTATCTGAAATCTACACAAAAAGGTGTTTTGACATTTCGCATTTCGTGACTCGGGACTCCCGTGATGAAGAGTCTCGACTCTTGACTCCTCCAATTCCCGGTATCCGAAACTCTAGTCGATGTGCCTGTTTTGGGTTTTCAGGGTTTCGCATTTCGCGATTCCAGGACTCCTGATGATGAAGATTCTCGACTCTTCCAACTCCCGGTATCTGAAACTGTCCTCCTACTTTCGGGATTTTGGTGTTTCACATTTCACAATTCTGGGACTCCTGATGATGAAGAGTCTTGAATCTTCCAACTCCTAATATTTGAAATTGTCCTCCTACTTTAGAGATTTTGGTGTTTCTCATTTCACGATTTTGGGACTCCTGATGATGAAGAGTCTCGACTCTTCCAACTCCCTGTATCCAAAACTGTCCTCTTGCATTTGGGATTTCATAACCCCACTTCACCTTGCTCTTTAAAGAACGTGTAGGTTCTCCTGGATCCAACATAGGTCGGACCTCGAGCTCATATATGACATTCATCGAGAATTCTCAATGGGATCCAAAGATCACTATCGCTTCTCCTCCCGGGCTTACACATCCTCCTAACTTGGAATAATTTCTAAGTGTCAAAGGCCTCGACCTTTGATCCATCTAAGATCTTGATTACCCTATCTCTCTTGAGCTTTGGCAATGAGTTAACCTCATCCCCGGTGCACACCTATGCACTGCATGTGACTCTGCACTAATCCTCCTGAGCTTACGTTGTCCCTGTTTTTCCATCATTGCATACTCTGATATTTCCATCAATGGCAAGCACACCTGACTATAAACATGCCAAAAAACTAGAGTGACACTATTTGTTAACTCACTTTTCTGAATAGGTGCATAAACTAAGAGATAATTGATAATTACAAATTTAAAAAATCCCGAAAAAAACACTAACACCCCAATTTGAGGCCTTATATGAAGGAACTTGGCCTTGAAAATGTGTTGAAATGAGGTCCAATCAAAAGGATTAGATCGTAACGTCAATGAACACTTTGAGACGCAAATCCCTATAAACTTTCATCCCAAATGGATAACCAAGTCAAAATTTATGACCCTCAAAAATCCCTACAGCACTCCCTAAACCATTTGGTTAGGAAAAACTAAGGACGTCCCATTCTGATAATGGGTTCATTGGATCCATGACCCACTTCAACCCCTATGGTTTCACATCACCTTCTTATGATACTAGTCACTATGGAATCTAGTATGGAGGAGACCCCTCATATCCACCAACTATTAGAACACCATATGCTTCCAGCAATATGAACCCAACCCCCCCCCCAAGTGTCGATGAGACACAATCCCATACAACCAATGATTTTCATACCTCCCTAAAGTATGAAAATTCTCTTTCATGTACATTTACATGCCTACAATAGTCATAATTGTAGTAGGGTATACCCATGTCATACCTCTAGTATGGGAACCCACTGCAGAATAAACCATACTATCCATTTTCAGATCCTCCACAAGATAATGTTGCACTCGTATAGGGTCAAAAACATGTCAATGTTAACTCTGTTCAACCTTCACCAATTCAAAAAATTCAATCATTTGAATAAATGAATTTGGTCATCCTCGATACTCCATAAAATAATGGGAAAATAAATGAATTAACATGTAGAAAAGAAACCAAGGACAAGGGGGAAACCCATAGAACCAAAACACCAATACTAGGGGAAATACTAACAATATAAACCAAAATCAAAATTCAAGAAATAAAAACCAGTAGAGACAAAGGAAAAACAAAAGTATTTGCACCAACTTTCCTTGTTCACTATACTTAGCATTGAACCAAAGTTGTGGATTTCAAAAGGAGAAAGGAATCTATGTCCATCCAAGGTCCCCCTACCCCAAGGGTGTAGCACCTCCCCAGCTAAACTCCCCCCAATATCTGAAAGAAGTAATTTTACACAACCCCTTTCTTCACCAAGGAGTTGCTACTACCCAACAAGACACTGGGCCCTCCACCTATAATTCAGGATGGTACCCAACCTCAAGTCAATTTCAACCTAAATAATATTCTTTCCAGTGAATTCTTATGAATTATAAAAATATCCATCTTCAAACTCACAATTGTTAGTATAGTATGTCAACTAAATTCCCCCTAACCATATCAAATTCCACCCAATCATGGGATACAATGCCCATAATGATTCTGCATCCTAGTGGTGACCCTACTTCTAGAGTACCAAAGGCATCTCTAAGGCATACCACTCATAACCCTCATGCTAAGGCTACTCATAGCTACAACATCATGGATGATTTTCTCAATCCCCTACAACCATGTATGCACTTGAGGTCCTACAGACATTTCCTTCTTAAAGGAATAATTTGCTATCAGTATTGGGGGAATTCAACCCTTTTGACTCTTGCCTTATCACATTTTATTTGAACAACTCAGAACCAAGACTCCCAAACTTGGTTTGTTTTCAAATCTTGATAACAATCACAAACATTACCATATGTTAATGCATTATATATTAGGGAGCATCTACTTTCATTATGTCCAAGAAAATTTGGAAAAAGTTAGGCTTCCTTGAGCTAACCCCTTATGCTATCACCCTTTGAGCCTATGATGGCTTCCCATCCAAACTCGAAGATATTTTTCAAAATGTCCTTGTAGAGATAGAGGGAAAAAAGGTCTTCATCAATATTAATGTCATATGCCCCCTTGGCCCACAATATCCTCCTTGGACATAGCTACATGTATGCAATGAAGGCAATTTCTTCATATCATGTGTTTCAAACCATGATATTTCCTCACAATAGGAAGGTCATCATCACCAACCAACTCACACACTATGAACCACACATAACTATGAATATAATATCCTCTACCTTGTAGGGCCACATCGCACATTCCCATGTTACATGGAAATGGGTCAGGGCATCCTAAAAGACTCCTTTTTCCATGGAACTTATTAGGGTAAACCACCTTTTTTTCACCCCCAAATTCTAATCAAGTGTGTACCATCACATCCATCACAGTGGAACCATGTTCCCCCCCATCTGTCTCTAATATGCCATCCATGAATGAAAAAACTACTTTTTTGTAGAACATTCCTCACCGCCTCACCCAGATCCCATTTTTCTACTCACCATTGGGGATTACGGTCTATAAATTTGTAGCCACACTCACACTCCCTTACATGGTTTATGTAGACCCCCACCCACTCCTTAAGGTCTGCACAACCTCTCGGTCTATGATCATTTGAATTTGGGAGTTAGATCAACTCGCAGACTCCTGTTGAGCCCTCAAAATTAAACACATGGGACTTAAACCTTCTTTACCGAGTGCAAAACCTTATTTTCGGGGGTCCCTAAGCCAAGGAAATACTTAGAAGGGACCATGGACCTAAAATTTTGGGCTAAATCTTAGGTTTCCGAAGAATTTGAGACTTCATAGCTCCCGAGCTTCAGGAGCTTCAAAAATGTTACATTGCATTCCTCCGAAACATCGAATTGGTGGAGCGGAAAACAACAACAAGAATAAACTTTCCATAGAACCCATTGAAAATCCGCAGTGGGGAATGAATTCAGGACTTCGGGATTCGACGGTCCTCTCCACTCCAATGTGTTATTCTCCCAGAGAGATGAATATTGAATCCAATGATCATACAGATGTCTCTTCATCATGGATCAATGGTATGTGCTAACTCCAGGCTCCGGGCGTCGAATCTTTTCACAGTACCACACCTTTATTCCCTCAGAGTGTATAACTGGAGAACACACAAAGGGGTCTCAATCAACGATCCACTTTATACCTATAGTCGATGGCTGAGATCAAATCTGGGACTCTAAACTTTGGGATTCCTTGATGCTCCAACTTAAATTAATTTCGAACGTCGAACTGGCAGACCTCTAAAGGACCCTATATCGATGGTCCTCTGTTGTCTAGTGACCAATGGCTGAGATCTAGTTTGGAATCCCTGGATTTGGGAGTTCTAATATGTGCACACACACAAGTCTCTGGATCATCGAACTCTAAAGTGACGAGGAGTCATGATCCACACTCCACATGTCCCTCTCCAACCAATGGAAAATATTAAATCTGGCCTTTGGGACTTCATGAGACTCGAATCAAACCAACTACACTTCAATTTCCTCTAGAATTCCAAGTCTCCATACTATAGGATATAGCACCACGTGTTCCCAATTGTCAACAGTTGGGATCTACTCTTCTCTTCAAAGCTTCGGGAGTCTTGAACACTCCACACCTCTATTCTCCCAAATAGTCGGGCTTCCAGACTTCCCGATCCAATGACACGTGTCCTTTACATCCAACGTTGCATATTTACTTCGAGCTTTTGGGACTTCAATAGTTTGGTCTCCTTTGCACTTTACGCCTCATATTTTTTGGAGAATTGAACTTTGAAGTGTGCTCAATCTATTGACAGATGATCCTAGCACAAATATATAATTTTTTATCTAGCCTTCAGAGCTTCAGGGATTTCACTCTCGATTACAACCACGACCTAATTCTATCGAAGCGATAAAATATGAAGGACTTAAGGATTAATTGTTGTGCTTCTTACCTATATTCGACGATGGTCTATCCTCACGCTCGGATATAATGATTGAGATATTTCCTCCTCATTTATGCATTCCTTCGCCCATCTAGACATAGATCTGATGGTCCAAATTGATTCTGATAGCTAATCTAACGGTTGTTGTAGATTTCCCTCCTCTGCTCCATGTTGGTCCTTGGTTATGTATTAAGAAAGAAAGAGAAGATTTAGTAATAAGAAATATGAAGTATGAAGTACAAAGTGCACGGAAGGCACACAAATCGAGGAAGGGTCAAAGCGATTAAAGAAGCATAAAATAAGGAATGAAGAAAGAAAAAGCTAACTATTGAAAGAGAAGATCAATGAATATAAAGCAGCAAAGAAGATGTATCATGTACAACTCAGCAAGTGGAAGAATACACCAATGTATGTTGTGGATCACTTCGTGGAAAAGGAGGAAGGAAAGGTTGGCAAAGCCTTGAAAACACGGGTCAAGTGGACCTAGGGTTTTGGACCTAGGCTTTTGGATCTAGGGTTTTGACACCTGGGATTCAGTCTAAGGTTGTCTAAGAGTCATGTAATGTATAAATAAAGTTCCATAAGAGTCAAGAGGGTTGGTCATTGGTTACTACTATTGTGGGTGAGAGAGATATTGATATTGAAGTATTGTGCATTATTTTATTCTGGATCTTCAATTGGGTGTGAAGATCAACCCTGCAGCTAGGTGTGCAAGAAGGGGAGAAAGAGAGAAACAGAGAGAGAGTATCCAGCTAAGTGCACAAAAAAAATTGTATGATTTCATCTAATATATCAAGAAACGTAGTTCTGTGGATGTATCCCTAGGGAGAGGGTGAACCACATAAATATTGTTTTTCTTTGTGGTTGATGTGTGTATTGGCTATTTTTTATACTATTATTGCATTGTTATGTTAAATATAGGAGTTATAAGTTGACTCTGCAAAGACAAGTGTAAGATTGTTAATATATCTCTGTGTTATATTGTGTTGTTGTTCTGGATTCACTTTCATTCCCTCTGGTTGTAGACACTTGTGTCCTGCAACCCCCCTATTGCTACTTCAAGTGAGACTTCATCTGCTTCGCAGGTGTTGTTGAAAGGGCCAGTAGTTAGAGTTTGTTGGTGTATTGTTAGAGTTGAACCCTGGGTCTGCCCCTGTGCCAACAAATGGTTTTGTTGTCGAGATCGGGATCTTCTTGAGGGAATGTCAAGATGGTTTTCATCAAAGACAAGGATTCGGAAGTGTATAGAAGAACATGAAAGGGAATTCGTCAAAGCCCAGAACAAGAACCCTACCATTAGTACAGAAAATTGATTGGGAAGGTACATCTTTATTGATGTGCATGAGATTTTCTTTGGATGCATTTACAAGGAGTTATATGGGTGGTTAGTATGGATTAGAAGACACCTATTTTGAGATCAGATCTAGAACACCTGTGGTTTGGACAATGACGATGATTAAGAAATTCAAGAGAGTCGATAACGTTGTGTCAAGAGCAGTATATATCTAGTTTGATAGCACTATTGGAGGGTACATTACTCAGTTCATTATTGACAGAGTAGAATCATATAGTCAAGCATAGAGGTATTTCTTTAAGGGGCCTAGAGGGAGGTTTCTACACTTTTTGAAGCTAAAGATTAAAATGTTATTGCACGAGAAGAATATCCTAAAGATACAGTAATCAGTTGGATTTTAAATATAATGTTCAAGAATTCATATAGCGAGAGTGATGCAGAGGCTAGACACACGCGCAGTGGGAGATTGTTCAGAAAGGTTCCTCTCATAAACCTATTTAAGTAGGGTTACAGACCATTGAATCAAGATGAAGATTTCTATAGTGAAGAGGAAGTAGGAAGGTCAGATGAAGAGTATTCAAAGTTCACAAGAAAAGAAGAAGTAGATACTGAAGAACTTCACCGAGAAGAACCAGAAACTTCAGGGACTATGCCTACTATCGAAGTAAGTATTATTACTCCTCATGTTGTTTTAGCAGCATTAAGTAACCAGAGTAACCAAAGTAGTTAGAGCAACCAAATTATTGTTACAAGAAGTTTAGCACATACTCAGTCAAGAAACTGAGGAAGATCTATGGAAGATGAAATGAGGTTACCCATATTCATAGGAGATGGATCTGAAGATCCTGACCAGTAGTGGTTCTTATGCGAAGTTGTATGGAGAATTAAGAAAGTCACCGACGAAGCTGTCAAGAGAGATCAGTTTAGTACTACCTTGAGGGATCGCACACTGAGCTAGTACATGAAGTTTGTTTCAGGATCTGCACGACCTAAACCGCTGAATGACATCAAG
Source organism: Picea engelmannii (assembly GCA_009831015.1). Classification (NCBI taxonomy): domain Eukaryota; kingdom Viridiplantae; phylum Streptophyta; class Pinopsida; order Pinales; family Pinaceae; genus Picea; species Picea engelmannii. The sequence goes on along the minus strand of ML880480.1, from coordinate 30,411 downwards.
ACTGTGTTTAGTGCGAAGTTCAAGAAACCTAATTCGGAGTCACAGTGCATTACAGAGTTGAAATAAATCAAGCAGAAGGTGATTGAACCTGTTTTGGAATTTGATCAGAGCTTTAAGACCCTAACACACTATTTAAGTTTTCAAATTCTAGATGAGCATCATAAATAATGGTTCATCATTTCCCTCTTGCCACACATCAGAGTCCCTCTGATGCAACAGAAGGTCTCTTCGCAGAATGAAGCATTGGAGATCGCCATGAAACTAGAAGTATCCCCTGTAGGAGAAGCCAACCCAAGTATGAGACATATTTTGAATCAACTAACTAGTCTATATTTACAGGTTGAAGACATGAAGAAAGATAAAGGAAAGGAGAAAAGAGAAGATATATGGTGTATCAGATGTAAATAAGAGGGCCACGACAAAAAACATTGTCCCTTATTTAATGAATACCTGACATCTAGAGCTCCTAACCCTTTGAAGCAGGCTAATGTACCCTGGTGTGAGGTATGAAGAACTAGACATTGCCCTAATGAATGTTATTATATGCAGAAATATGTCCAGACACCCACCAATCATTATTGTACATTCTGCAAATCTGTGGGGCATGATGAGAAGGACTGTAGGGATTACGACCTCTGCATGAAAGATCAAGGGATACATATAGAATTCAAGGAGAATTACATTAGGAAGGAACTAATGTGCAATTCAACTCCCCTGGGAGAGGAAACTTCAACCCTCATTGTGGATTCAGAGGAAGAGGATGAGGAGGAGTCATGGGTCTAGGTCAAGGTCAGATTATTTTCTATAATTGCACCCAACCAGGTCATTTGGAAAGGGATTGTCAGAACCCTTGTACTACTTGCAACTATTGTAATTTGTTAGACCATGTTATTGAATAATGTCTAGTGTTGTTAGCTAAACTTCAGGAAAGATGAGGAGGAAACCAACAAGTCCAACTAATATCAGCAGTACCTCACGGTGAGGACCCCAGAGTCATTGTTATTACTCGAGGAGGCATTGTTACAGGAGAAGATCGGGTGACTCCAGGAAGTACTATAGATCGATCAAGAATCCAAAGAGTTGCAGAGAAGGCATAGTTGTTTGATCCAAGGAGAGAAAAACACACTTTTGAAGAATAAAGGAAAGAAGTTGTAGGAGAACAAGCTTCTTCATCCAGGGCACAACCAGAAGTAAGGGAATGTGAAATTCCACCAGCGTTTGATCAACCTTCCCTAGCTAGACAAGGAAAATAGGCAAGCAAGCTCATGGAATTCTTGTATACTTGTATCAATTTGATTAAATATGAAAGAGTTGTACAAGAACTACAACACCTAGTAAGACAGTATGAAATTGGAAGAATAGATCATATGTTGAGTAAAGATGTGAATCAAGTATCTAGGAAAAGGAGGACAAACAAGGAACTGCACCTTAGTGCTCAAATTGGATACTATGGCATGGACTATGTGGTCCTCGACTTGAGATCAGAAGTAAATGTTATGATGAAGTAGACTCGGGAACTAATGAGAAAACCTAGATTTATTTACTCTCCTATCAGACTCAAGATGGCCAATCAGCAGGCACTAAGCCCCTTTGGAATACTAGAGCATGTCCCTGTAGACATCGATGGGGTAAGGACATTTGTAGACTTCGAAGTGATTGAGATTGTTGATGATAGTTGTCCATATCCTACGTTGTTGGGAATTGATTGGGATTTCAACAATTTGACTGTTGTTGACCTAAAAAAGAGAAGAATGACATTCGAGGGTAAAGGCCTTAAGGTCATTACACCTCTTGATCCCGATGATGGTCATAGATACACAGAACCCATACATGAAGACCGCGCATATGATCTAGAGAACATCTATAAACTGACAGCAAGACAATAAGATTACATTAACCCTACAACAGATGGAAATCTCAACTGGAGAAGTGAAAGTGCACACTCGTCAGACTCAGAAGAAGCATTGGAAAATTTGCAGAACAGAATGTATGAAATCTCTATGCGAAGGTGTGCCAGATTGACTAGATTAGTTCATTGGATTGGCACAAAAGTAAGTAATCTTCCTACATTTGATGGTTTGAATCATTTAGAGGAATTTTTAGTTGAATTTGAGAGAATTGTACCAGTACAACAGATATTTTTGGCACTAGATGAAGCATTGAAATCAACACCAGCTAGATGATGGGGGACACACAAGAAGAACATCACAGAGTGGATACAATGTCGCACCTTATTGACAGTGCTCTTTTCAGACCAAGATGAAGGATACAAAGTTCAATACACATGTCAGAGTTGTCCTAAGGACCATGTGCGAAGTTACGAGGAATCCTGGAGCATCATCCCTAAAGAAAAGTGGGTACACAAGTTCATTATCACCTTAGATACTAGACCTATTAACTGGTATCTCCAACCGGAACTGTGCCTCATCACCAAATATTGGTATGGTATGACCCATAACTTTATAACTACATTCCTATTTGAAATTCAGTACCCTATAGTAGATCATGCTTTACAAATCATGAGACAAAAGGTCTTTGAGGAAGTATCTAACCCCACTTTTGAACAAGAAAAATATGAATGGACTGCGCCACTTCAACGGTTACAGGGTTGTTACAATATTAATGTTGATGAAGATGATGACCCTAGAGATGTAAACATTTTAGAAACTGAGGGACAAAGAGACATAAAAGGGCCAGGAATCGAATTACCTTTTTTCAGGCATCCCATTAAAATTAAGAAGGTTAATATTGGAACAGAGAAAATACCCAAATTGACTAATGTCAGAGACTATTGGGATGATGCTACTATTAGCAAGATCACAGAGCTATTGCATGAATATCAGTACTTGTTTCCAACCAATTTCACAGAAATGAAAGGAATTAAAGGACCCATGGGAGAAATGAAGATTCCTTTGAGAGAATATGCCAGACCTATCAAGAAGAGACCTTATAGACTGAATCCCAAGTACAGGAAGAAAGTTAAGATTGAACTAGATAGAATGATGGAAGAAGCAATCATAGAACCTGTAGAAGAATCTGAATGGATCATCCCTATGGTGGTCCACGATAAGAAGTCAGGAGAAATCAGAATCTGTGTAGATATGAGGAAGTTGAATGATGCATGCTTACATGATCCATTTCCTACACCTTTCACTGACGAAGTTATAGACAATGTAGGAGGACAGGAGATATACTCATTCATAGATGGATTTTCAGGTTATCACCATATCAGAATTGCTAAGGAAGATCGACATAAGACCATAGTTGCAAAAAGAATGGGGTTCCTTTCAGTACACTTTGATGCCTTTTGTCTTGAAGAATGCACTAGCCATCTTTTCCAGGGTGGTGGTCGAAGCATTTAAGGACTTCTTACACAAGTTTTTGGAAGCATACTTTGATGATTGGACCATTTTTAGCCTAATGAGGGATCATATTGAATGTTTGAGGTTGATGTCAGAGAAGTGCAGGCAATGTCAGATTGCCTTGAATTTGAAGAAATGTATTTACTTTTCACCTTTTGGAGTTTTTTTAGGACACATTGTGTGTAAGCAGGGGTTGTTGGTAGATCCTTCCAATATTTCTATCATTGTTGATCTACCCCCCCCCACTTTAGTTAGAAAGTTGCGCATTGCATTAGGAAACACCGGGTATTAAAGGAAATTTATTAAGGTTTATGCACAAATAACAACACTCATGGAGAAGCTATTAAAGAAAGATAGTAAGTTCCAATGGAAAGAACAATGTCAGCAGAGCTTCAACACACTAAAGCAGAAAATGGTCACTACGTCGATATTTGTCTTTCTAGATTGGAGTAAGGAGTTCAATGTTCATGTTGATGCTTCATCCATTGCATTAGAAGTAGTTTTAGCACAGCCAAGAGCAGGAGACATTGACCACCCTATAGCCATTGCTATCAGGAAGCTTTCTACAGATGAAAAGAACTATACTACGACTGAAAGAGAAGGCTTGGCTATGGTATATGCACTGTAGAAGTTTAGACACTATTTGTTGGGAGGACATTTTAAGATGTTCACTGATCATTCTTCATTGAAGTACTTAGTCAACAAGCCAGTGTTGGGGGGAAGAATATGTAGATGGCTACTACTATTCTAGGAGTATGATTTTGAGATTGTGGTCAAGCTAGGAAGAAAGAATAAAGGACCTGACCACTTATCCAGGTTAGAACATGGAGATGATCCTACTAGTTTGGAGGACAAACTACTAGATGCACAGTTGTTGGCCATCAGAAAAGTCGATGATCACTTTGCCAAGATAATTCAGTTTTTTTCCACAAGAATGGAACCTTGCGAGTATATAGTCACTAAAAATAAATAGTTGGTAGTCTCCGCTATAGATTTTCAACTTATAGTTGGACAATTATATAAGTTGGGAGCAGATGATATCTTGAGGAGATGCATTATGGAAGTAGAAATACCATTGATTCTTGTAGAATCACATGAAGGCATCGCAGGAGTACATTATGCAGGGAAAGAAACAATGCATAAGGTTCTTAGAGCTAGCCTCTAGTGGCCTACTTTACATAAGGATTCTAAGGAATACTACGGAGCCTGTGATGTATTTCAAAGAGTAGTGAAACCTTCCAGAAGGGATGGGATGCCTTTAGCACCTTAGCTGTTAAGACCTAATATTGGTTCATTACCCCTTAATTGGGGCATATTATATTAGTAATGTTATTTTATTTATGTCGGCTTTAGGCCATTAGTTGTAATTATACCTCCAAGTCTCCTATATATACCAAAGAGACATTTTCATTTTGAATCATCTTGTACTTGAACATTTAAGTGCGGTAAAAGGAGGTTGCCCCTTCGAAGAGGCTTGTTATCTGAAATTATCTATTTTTCAAGGCGTTGAGTACTTTTTCTGAGAATTTTCTATGCTATATTAATATTTGGTTCTTAACATATGGTATCAGAGCTCAAGGTCTTGGGGTTTCGCTACTACATCTAAGACACCGTGGAAATTTCACAATAACTTGTTTTCTAAAATGTTTCAGAAGGAACAGATTGGAGTATATTTTTTAGATGGATCAAGGTACGTTGGGTTCAAAATTCATCTCATGAGGCCTTATACTTTCGGAGATACAACCTCTACAAGATAGGGTTCTATAATCATCCTAAACTGAGTCATTGCGGAATTTTCACTATAAAAACGTTTTTGTAATGTTTCAGACCCTAAACTCTGGAGGCTATTTACACAAATTAGTAAGGTATCTTTGTTAAAAATTTCGGCTTCTGGGTCATCTTAAATTTTTATATACCCCCTGTGTAAGATAGCGTATCTGACTAGTCCTATTGACTAGTCTCAAGAAGGTGTTCCAGGTAAAACAATCATAGATTCTTCCTTGAGTATCCAAATTGTGTAGCACTAGTTTCATTGGATCATGGACAGTCTGTAGTATTTCTAGTGCGAGTTTTAGAATGTTATATCAATTATTTTGTGTGGGACACACTATACAAGTGAGATCTCCTGGAAAGGCCAAAAATCGGCAAGTTGTGGGGAAGTTACCGTAAATTCCACTTGGAACATCCAATTTTGATCAGACCTGTGGCATTGCAGATAAGAAATATCAGAGAAATACAAAAAATAAAGTTTCATACCCAGATGGGCTGAAACTTGGGATATACAATAGAACAAATATTGTCTAGCAGAACCACCTCAAAATCAAGGTTCAAAAGTGATACATGGCCAGCATGCCACCCAAAAAGGGAACTTCTACACCAAATAATCCTCTAGAAAATCGTACTTGGACTCTTGATGAAGGTGAAGAAATGCGTAGGGACATAAATGAACTACAAAATAAGATGGATTCAATGGAAGCTAAGTTGGATACTAACATGAATTCAATAGAAGCTAAGTTGGATACTAAGATGGATTCAATGGAAGCTAAGTTGGATACTAAGATAGATGGTTTAAAAGGGGAGATCATGGAAGTATCGAAAAATTTCGTAACAGATAAGACACCTGAAAGTGAAAATGCATCCCATGAAATTCATGATGAGGACACAAGGAAGGTGAATCAAGAATGGAGAAACTTAAACCTTGGTTTGAAGACCAACCACATTCCTAAGATCAATATGAGGAAGTTTGATGGAAAGGACCCAATCACATGGATACTTCATATGGAGAAATTCTTTGATCTTCATAATGTGCCACATACACAAAAGGTACGAATTCCTTCTTTATATTTAGAACCTAATCATTTTGTATGGTATCGATGGATTTGTTCTCGCAAATCACTCATCACTTGGACAATTTTCATGGAAGAAATGATAGCACACTATGAGGATACAAGGAGCAATACCTTCTTTAGCCTATTGATAAATCTCAAGCAAAAGGGTTCAGTTACCAAGCACATTGAGAACTTCCAAAGATTGAATATAAAGGTAACCGATATTCCAAATGAGCACTTGATTGATGTATTCACAGAAAATTTAAAGGATAACATTCAACATGAGGTTCTCCTTTGGGAACCCAAATCATTGGAGAATGCATTTAAGGTGGCGAGAAATGTTGAAAGTAAAAATATGGCTATGGCTACTAGAAGGACCAATCCTAACATCTATAGAGAGAACAATGCTCCTTCTTCTAAAACACCTCAACCTACAAGGTTGACACCTCAACAATTGGAGGAAAGAAAAGAAAAAGGTTTATGCTTTAATTGTGAAAGCAAGTACAGTAAGGGACATAAGTGTGGTGAGAACAAATTATTCTACATAGATTGTGAAGAGGAAGAAGAACAAGAACAAGAGCCATCTCAAGATGAAAACGTAGAATCAATTTTGTCTGAAGAGTTGACTCCCACGATATTGTGTAATGCATTGGCTGGAATTAGCACTCCTCAAACCTCAAGATCGAAGGATACATCAAAAAGAAAAATGTAATAGTCCTAATTGATTCTGGCAGTACTCATAATTTCATTCACTATAAATTAGCCAAAGATCTCAATTGCTTTGTATATCCAGTGCCAGAGTTTCAAGTAATAATTGCAAATGGAGGAACTATCAATTGCTCAGGAAAATGCAATAAGATCAATCTTACTATGGGGGAATATGTAATGAATAGTCCAATGATTTCTATACCCATGGGTGGTGCAGATGTTGTACTAGAAATCCAATGGTTACAATCATTAGGA
>WSFP011480503.1:0-16257 GCA_009831015.1 Picea engelmannii | reverse complement strand
CCTTTCCAACGAGCTATCATACGCCTAAAACGGAGATCGTATGCAAAAGTTACAACCCCGGGAAGTTGATGTACTAACTTACCCAAACGGGTCCCACATGACTTTTGGCGCTTCATCTCCTAGGGTTAGGTTTTTGGATGTATAAGACTTTTGGAATTATTTTTTATTGTAAAAAGGCCTTCAAAGCCTCATTTTAATCATCTTCTTGTGAATGCGAGTAGCCGTCACATCTCTTCTCAGAGATAAGCTGCCACCATTCTAGCGAGTCTTTCACTTCGTATTTTACAGTCTTTGTACATTTATTTCATTAATAGAAATCGTGTATTATTGTATATCTGTGTTTATGGTTGCATCTCTAATATATTTCTGTTATATTATTGGATATATGCGATATCTCTGTGCATTTCTTTATTATATCTCCGCTCTCATTTCGTGCCGAAAATAATCCAGATCACGGCTTGGGGTCATCGGGGATATTACATGTTATTCCCATCCTACATTATATCAATACCTTTGTGCTCTACGTTGTTGATTGGGGTTGTCCATAAAATTTTCATATTCTTTAATCATAAATGTTTTTAATTAGTATATATTCACTAGGTTAATGTATGGTAGAGCTTCAAATATTTCTAGTTATGTTGATCCATTCTCATATAATTGTTTCAATGTGTATGGTATTGACCATATATAATTAATTTATTCTACTTTCCCTTTCTTTTCTATCATACAAGAGGAAAAAATTTCCTTCCTTAGACTCATTTTTTTTTATTTAGTAGCATGGTGTATTTGTTAGAAAAATGGGTGTGCTCATTTCACCATAGACAATATAGCAATATTGTCACCCAACCATAGGCACAAAGGCCACCCCCAAGTACCTTAACCTTGATGGACATAATAATTCTGGTAGTAGATCAATAGCCAACCAAGGCTAGCACACCAATCAAATATAACCAAAGACCAAGAATAAAGTCCAAACCAATAACCCAAGACAAAGTCACTACTGCAATAGTTGCAGTTCTCCTTCACTCACGCGTACTTCTTGTCCTTATGAAATCGTGAGTGAGTGATTCACAAATGAGCTCTAGTGCCCTCTATTTATGCTGCTCCATATTAACTGACCGGACCGACTTCTCTTCCTGGGGATAATAACTCAATATCAATTATTCTATTAAGCGGAATTGTCTTCTAGGGTTATTATCCAAGGCTTTAGGGTTTCTCTTGCTTCCCATAATATTATAGTCTCATCAAAGGTTACACGCAAAGGTTAATACCTCCCACAACTACCATATTATCAACACTCCCTCCTAGCTAGGGAGTTATTAAGGGCAATGGTATTGAGCACAAATGGACCATTCAACCGGTAGCATCATCATAGTCACACAGGCTATCTCATTATCAAATCAAGAGCATTGTCATCAATATCCAACTAAATAGTCTCCATGGAAATCAGAACAATCCCATCCAACAGAACACAACCATTTCTATTCATAGTAGTATACAAATAATATCCAGGTACACAACCACTCTCAGTAGTACACTGCTACTAACTAGTGACACACAATCACTATCAGTGGATCACATCCACCACAGTAGCATACAACTACTATCCAGAGACATACAATCTCTACAATAATCAAATCATTTGATATAAATATGCATAAAAAATATCATGATACAAACATGGGGATTCTTCCACTCACATCTGTGAGATCTGGAAGAGCATCTTCCCTCGGAAAGAAAAACATCATCCATGGGCTATCTAGACTATTCTTCCCAAGAATAGAAGAATAAATTTCCCCGATTTTTTATCCTGAACCATTCACCTAACGAGGCCATTCCTTCGACACTAATCATAGTGCAACCTAGAGAGAATGAGTTTTCCTTAGGGAATCCTTGTCCCTAATTGCTAAACCTGAATCATTCACCTGGCTGGTCCATTCCTTCGACACTAATCATAGTGAAACTTGGAGAGAATGTTTCTTCCCTAGGGAATGACTGTCCAAACCATTTCCTAAGAAAATGATTGTCCTGCACCAACCTCTAAAATGGACCATTCTTCAAAACTTCTCATAGCTGTGAACTTCAAAAGAATGACTTCCTAGTAAGGCATACCATTCTACTTGACCACTACTCAGGGTGACTTCCAAGAAGAATGACTGTCCTAGACCATTCCCTCACACTAGCCACAAGGGGAATCATTGTCTATGGTACATCAACAATCTATCAGACCATTTTCATTACTAAAATGACTGTTTGATCTGGACCATTTTCTGAACTGGAAAATGCATGTCTATCATAAATATCGAACCACTTTCCGGACTAGAAAGGAAATTCACAATCTGAACCATTTTCCAAACTAGAGAATGATTTCCCATGAATCAATAATATATATCAGTGCTCCATCCCAACCCGGGGATCCATCTCTTCCCTTTCATCTAAGGGAGTTATCTCCACAAGCTCCATCTTGTCCCTTTAGTACGCAAACTTTATCTTGGACAAAGGATTTGTCAAAATATCTGCTACCTGCTCATCTCTGGAGATATACTAGAGTTTCACTTCTCCTTCTTGGACTTTATCATGAATAAAGTAGTATTTTATCTCAATATGTTTTGATCGGTCATGAAACACTGGGTGTTTTGATAGCTTCATACAACTTTGATTGTCACAGTATATTACGGTTGAATCTGGTGCCTGATCAAATAATCCATAAATCAACTTCCTCATCCATATTGCTTCAGTACATGCCTCACATGTTGTGATATATTTTGATTCTACTGTGTTTATTGTGACATAATTATGTTTCTTGTTGGCCCATCATATCATAACAGATCCCAAACTGAAACACATCCATGAATTACTACTCCTTCTGTCTTATACACTCCCCACCCAATATGAATCTGTGAATCCATGAAGTTGTATATCACTAGATGAGGTGTATCTTAAACCATAGTTTAGCATCCCACGAATATATCTTAGAACATGATTTTCAACTATCCAGTGCCCATGTCTGGGTTCCACCTAAAACTAGCGTAAAGTGTTTACAACAAAGAAAATATCTGGTTGAGTATTCACGAGATACATCAATGACCCAATCAATTGTTGATATAGGGACAGGTCTACTGGATCATAATTTTATTCTCCATCATTCCAAATTTCTGAATAATCTTCACTACACCCTTTCCTTGTCAAAGGAATATTTCACCATGATTCTACCATACTTCTAGTCCCAAGTAATAGTGCATGAGACCAATATATTTCATATTGAACTCATAAGATAATTCCTTCTTACATTGGGTGATGACAGACTCTACACCTGTCAAGAATAAATTGTCAACATAAAGTAGTAGAATCACAAGTGCATTGTTCACAACCTTGTAGTAGAGATTTGGATCTTCATGACTCTTAGAGAAAGCAAGTGTTATTAAGTAACTGTCGATTGTGTCATACCAAGATCTTGGATCTTGGTTGAGTCCATGAAGGGATTTCTTTAATCTGCAAACATGAGTGTCTTTGGAATGTACCTCAAAAACTTGAGGTTGTTCAATGCACACTTCTTATTCAATTTCTCATTGAGAAAAGTTGCCCTTACATCCATCTGATGTATATTCCATCCCATGGAAGAAAAAAGAGACATAATGGCTCTAATAGAAGTATATCTGGAAACAAAAGAAAAGGTTTTGTCATAATCTTCTCCCTCCTTCTGGGAGAACCCTCTAGCTAGGAACCTTGGCTTGTATTTGTCCATGCTTCTGTCTACTGCATGTTTGATCTTATATACACATTTTGATGTTACCACTGATTTTTCCTTGGGTCTAGACACGATTTCCCACACATCATTTTTCATGATAGACTGGTATGTCTTATTTCCACTGTTTCTTCTGAGATGCTTCTTCAAATGTGGTGGGTTCTTCATTTATAAGTTTTTTCATACATGCTTCATAGTTTGATAATCTTTTGGGCTTCTTGCTTTCTTTGAAAGTTCCACTTGGGGATTTGAGTCTTTCCGCTTCTTGTAGAGTAGTTTCAAGCCAAGATGGACCTTTTCTAGGTTTGGTTACAATGACTGACTCAATAGGTTTGCATGGTTGCATCGAATGATCAAGTTGTTCTGGTTCTTCATTCTGACTTTCTGGAAGACATGTGCTTTCTTCTTTAGCCTCTTCATATTATTATTCTTCCATGGATTCTTCTATATATTTCTGGAAATCCATCTTATCATTGAAGGTTACATCTCTACTGACTTCAATATTATGTTGTTCTGGAATATAGATTCTGTAGGCTTTGGAGGATTCACTATATCCAACAAATATTCCCTTCTTTCCTGAGGGTTCTAGTTTCTTCCTTTTATCCTTGGGGATATGAATGTAAACAGGGCACCCAAATATTCTTAAGTGTTCCACATTAGGTTTATTTCCTAAGAAGGCTTCTTCTAGAGTCATATATTTCAATATGTGGTGGGGACTTCTGTTCTAAACATATATTGCTATCATGGTTGCTTCTCCCCATAGATACATGGATAAACCTTGATCGTTCATTAGTGCCTTCACGATTTCCTCAATGGATCTATTCTTCCTTTCTGCTACACCATTTTGTTGAGGATTATGAGGAATTATTAACTCCCTCCTAATCACTTATGATTTTCAAAAGGCAACAAATTCCTTGGATGTGTATTATCCTCCATTATCTGTTCTCAAAGTCTTGATTTTCTTGCTTGTGAGGTTTTCTATTTCTTCTTTGAATTCTTGAAACTTGCTGAAAACTTCATCCTTTGTCTTCAAGAGATATAACCAAGTATTTCTTGATTAATCATCTATGGATATTACATAATAAAGAGAACCTCCTAAATATTTGACTGGCATCGGACCAAAAAAAATTGAATGTATTAAATCTAGGATTTCCTTAGATCTATTATTTCTACTTAGAATGGATTCTTAATATTTTTACCAAGTGCACATCCTCTACAAATTCCTTCATCTGTAGATTGTAGTTCTGGTATTCCTTCAACCATTTTCTAGAGGAAAGGTAATGCTTGATAGTTAAGATGAGAATACCTTATATGACAAACTTCATTGGGATTAACTTTATCATGTATAAGAGCTTCATCATTACATTCTAGTAGTTTGTATAATTTTCCTTCACGAGTTCCAATAACTCTAGAATTCTCTATGTTGGAGTCTCTAGAACAAGATAGTACTTCACCATAAACAAAGGCTATTCTATTTACTTTGTCTACTAGGAAAGATATAGATATAATATTATTTTCTAAACTAGGTACATATAGGACATTACTCAAATGAACATTGTTACTGTTGGATTACTGAGGGCGGGGGAGGGGGGGGGGTGAATTAGTAATGAGAAATTATACCAATTATTAATCCTTTAAACCAAAAATTATATTCTTTTACTTATTCAACCATGTTCATCTTTTCATCATCAATATCTTAATGTACCATAAGAATTAGCATTCATCAGTGCATAATAAACAATAACAAACACATCCACACAATGCACAATACACCAATATTTACGTGGAAACCCAATGTGGGAGAAAACCATGGAATGGTTTTCTTATATGTCAAGAATTACATTCAAGGAAACACCAAATTACAATTCTCCAGCTACGATTGGAAGGAGGATACAACCCCCTATGTTCTCTGTATACAACCAGAAGGTGCCTACAACCACCTAGTTTCTCAGGCTACAACTTGAGGGAAGCTCCAACTCCCCAATTCTCTGGCTACAACCAGAAGGAGGCTACAACCCCCTATGTTTTCTGGCTACAACCGGAAGGTGGCTACAACAACCTATGATTTCCCCATCCAACCTCCCTAAAATATAAGTAGAATGATGGAACCACTGTCACACTATCACTATGAGATATACTGTTGTAAACCTGTACCAATAAACATGCACCAAACAATCTGTAACAACCTGTACCAAACAACCCATAATAAACCTGTACCATAAACAAGTGAATCACCAAGCACCAACCTGTACTTAAACTTGTACCATAAACAAGTGCATCAACCATGCATCAAACCTATACAAATAACTTGTCACAACAATCTATCGAAACAACCTGTTAGCACTCTGTAAATTTTTTCCGATTGATAGAAAAATGACAGAGGTAACTATTTCAACCAACTTTAGAGCTGGGCACTAGCCTACTCACCTCAAAGAGAGCTCTTTCATGTCACTTGATATTTATTTGGAAATCAATGGCTAGGTTTAGTTTGTTTTGGGGGTTTTTATAAAGTTGTTGTCAAGGAAGGGGAGGGACACTTACGGCTATGGAGTCAAAATTCTGAAAGTGAATGAAAAGAATGACTGGTCGGTAGAACTCTCCAGAGGATAAAGGATAAATGAGGCAATGAATTTGAGTTATAAATAGTATTTATGCAGAGTGTAGGAAGAAGGAGAAAACAAATAACTGCATCAGAGCATTACTGAAATGGATTCTAAATTAGTTAGGAAGAAATTTACACAATTTAAATTGCTTAAGCCAAGAGCATCACAAGATGAATTCTGAGATTTTAAATATCCAATTTAAATAGAAGAAAATGCAGATGGAATTAAAGAACACAGGAAATACATACAAGGAGAAGAGACAAAACTCATATCACCACCATTAGAATCTTTTCATAGAGACTTCAAAAGATTTTGTATATGTATTCAATTCAGTTCCAGAAATTTACAATAGAATTCAGAAAAAACACTAAAAGGTTCCCTTGCACTTCTGCCAAAATTAATACATTCATAACTTCTAGTATTTATATAATTCGAGTTACTTTCAATTAGAAACCGATTACAATAGATGAACTGAAATGTTTCAGCTTCTAAGACTAATTCTAATAATTTCAACTAATAGTTTCGGTATGCGAACCAATTTACAATGATTAATAAAAAATGTTTCATAAACTAAGGATCGATTTCTCTGACTTCCCGACTTCTATCCTCACCATATGCTTGCTTCAGTGCTCTGTCAAACTTGCCAATTTGGTGACACTTAGAGGCTATTTGCTAGTTCCTGGGAAACTGCATTTTGTCTTGCCCAACCACACTAGCTCCTTCCACTGCAAGTCAGAATGGATCTTGTATTCCATCATTTCCTTGATTAGTATCTCCAATTCAATGCAAGAGGCATAAGTCATGGTTGGCATCCCAATCTTCATTGTCTTTAATTTATTCAAGGTCTCAAAATCTGTGGTCAAACATTCTACCAGGGTGGCTCCTTTCAATTTTTCCTCCAGGATTTCAAACTTGGAGTGATCTATTCTGCATTGGGCGAGGTGAGAGTTGTATTCCTCCTGATCATACAATTTTCCTTTTCCATCCAAAAATGGTGGGAGTCCTTTGATGAACAAATATTCAAACAAATATTTGAATTCTTGTATGATCTGCTCCATCTGCATGGCCTTGGTTTGGACTGATTTAAGCAAGTTATGCTTGGAAATAACTCTCCTGGCCCAAATGATCAATGTGGTCCTGTATTTGACCCCAATGGTTTGAATTTTAGCATTGGGAATGGAATTCAACAGATTTATAGCATTCTAGGCCCACTTTGAGGGTTTCTTCGCTAGTGTCTCACTCATAACAGTGCATCTGATTTCGGCTGTGATAGCCATGCTATCTTTGTCATTGATGAAATTTAAGTATACCCTGAACTTGGAAACTTCAGTAGAAATAGAATTCCATATGATATGCTTTGCTCCTTGCAACAATCCTTTTTCTTTCAACCTTATCTTAATCTTGTTTACTCTTTCCTGCAAAGCTTGATTCTCTTTCTAGAACTGGGCCATCTTCTCATGCTTTATTCTCATTTCTTGTTGCATCTTTTCTATATCTCCCTTAAGGCTCTTGATTTCTCCTACCTTCAGGCTAACTTGTGACATATCTTGGACAATTCCTTCAGCACTTGGCCCTGTTTCTGTAGTACAAGGTAAGACTACAACCATGTTTTATACTTTTGTCTGTCCTTGTGACCAATTTACCTTTTCTCTCCAGATCTACAATACTTTGGCCTTGTAATTCAATGCTTCCTGTTGAAATGCCTCTTTCTCTTTCTCCAGAGAAATCGGCTCTGCTGTTTGTGGATGCTCGATGGTAGAAAAGTTTAGTTTTTTCTTCAAGATTTGATTCAACTTGTCTTTATCTTCTAAGAATTTTTTCACTCCCTGAGGGCCTTCAGATTCTAATCTCTTGACTTGAGTCTATCAAGCTCTGCTAGATGATTTCTCTTGTCTCAACTATCCCTCCAACTTAAGTGCATGAGTTTTCAACCTTGAAATCTTCAAGATCAGGCCTAGGTAGTCTGAATACAACATGTCACTAGTGTTTCTGTGGAATTTCACCTTGTCTGGGGCACTGATGTTTTCATAATGTAGCTTAACCTCAGACACTTTATCCTCATCTGCAACTGCTATGTTGAGTGTGTTCTTCTCTATATCCCTAACTGAGAACATAGAAGACTTATGTTGAGAAATCTTTTCTACCTCAAGTATCAACTCTCTTATTTCACTCATGGACACACTTCCTTTCACAACATATTATTTTGCTAAATATTATCAAAAATGTGTTTTTTGCTGCTGAAATCTTTTGAGATGCTTTCACTTTGGGGCATACTTCTTTTACCAGCTTCTTCCTTGCTGGTGCCACTGTCCACCATATCCATACTTACTTTCTCCTTAGGTTCTTCTTCCTCCAGATCTACTATTTGTGGAGATGGTGTGATCTTCATCTTTTTTGGGACACTTTGTCACTCACTAGTACCTAGGGCTTCTGAACTGCTTCTTTTGGTGTAGACACTTTCTTTGGGAACTTTGAATATCAACTGTTGAGGAGTCTGTTGTGTATGAGTTTGCTGCATGGTTGGCCCCACTTGTTGTGTCTAAGCATGTTGTAATATAACTTCCATATCAGCACAAGTTTCCAAATTAGCCAATTTGTCAAAACCTTCAACATACTCATGTTCATAAGGTACCTGTTTTCTTATCAATCTTCTTTTAGAAATGACCTGATGTGGATCATATATTCTCCCTTATAGCTATGCAAATCCAAACTCCTTGAGTTTTTCCTAGATCTGAGATAAGAAGGATCTGGTCTTCACAACAAAGGGTCCTATGATGAAAGGAAATTTCAGGTTGAACACCTTGTGCATTTTTAGGAAATGTTCTTTCTCTGAGATGATTCTTTGTCTGATGAACTCCAGGGAAAAGAATCTGGGTGTCATAAAAATAGACAGAAGGTAAGGGGCCTCTTGACAACCATATATCCAAATTAATGTAGAATGCATGAACAACACCTAATCTCCCACTCTATTTTCTGGATTTGGCTGCAAATAACTTTTCATGTCTTCCAAGACTCTTTGCAGGCTAGTGTTGAAGATCAAGGTGTAAACTCTAGACATGATATTATTTATGGAAATGAGCATTTTGATTCTTTTGCATTCAATTGAGATGAATTCTACTTCAAGGAACTCTTTCTTGTTTGTCTCTAGGAACATATTTAGCAAGTATGTGTAATACCTGAAGTGCCTTAGTGACTGGAAATTCACTAGTTGTTTGCGTACATTATCAGCTATGAATTTATCAAAGCTGATGCAAACTGACTGACTGGACTTTGATTGAAAAAATGCTAGCAGAAAACCTAACATGACATAGACCACATATATGTCGTTGTCCAGACCTAAAATATGAATCAATATGGAACAAACCCATTGGATTTCAATAACCATGACATTTACATTCATTGGCAGGGACAGACTCTCAGAATAATGCTCGTGTTTGACAATTGTCTGTAAAAACAGGTTTTTGACTTCGAAGGGTGTTGGCATAGGGGCATACCTAGGGTTCAATGCTACAACAACACACCAACAAAACCATAACTACCGACCCTTTCGGCAACACCTGCGAAGCAGATGAAGTCTCACCCGAGGTAGAGGCAGGGTTGGCTGCAGGACTTAGATGTATGAAACCTTAGCTGGGATACAAATATGTGATTATAATACTTGACATAGCACTCAACAATTAACATTCATCTATATCCAGTCTCAGTTACAATGCAATAAACCCTAATTATAGAGCATTGCAGTATTCAACTGGATCTAACATCAAGCAACACTTAGCATGACAAGACATATCAGATCTTAGCAGATTCAAGCACTAAGAACATGTATATAAGTTAGATCTAACATCCATCCATATTATTAAGCACTAAGAATCAACAGATCTATCTACCATACATCTATATTAAATCACTAAGCAAGAAAACACATAAACATATCAATACATTGCACAAATAAGAGAAACATAACATGTACATGGTTCACCCCCACGCTATGGCTACGTCCACCAACTCTTTGTCTTCTTTATTATCTTCGTTCAATGCAAAGATCCACAAGACCCACTCCTCATCAGACAGGAGATCTGCATGCACCTTGCCAGATCCTCCTTCCTCGAGTTAGGTCACAACACAAAGCCTTTCACGGTCTGTTACAACGACTTGCACTTCCTCTGCAAGTTTCACACGGTATTTACAAAGCACTTACAAATCTTGATCACATATATCCAACTCTATCACTTAGAACAACTTGCAATTTCCTCCTCTTACATTGCCTAGCCTTCTATTTATACATACAAAATAGGCCTAGGCATGGGTAAAACCCATGGGCCGACATTCCCATACCTGTTACATAATCCCAAATCCCAAAAAGGGCCTTAAAAGGGGCCTAGATCCCTCGATTTCCACTTCATCTTGTGCTTCGCCTTTGACAGCCTGTCAAAGTCCCAAAATAGGTCAAACATGACCAAGTATCCTCAAAAATTGGTCAAGGGCCAACAAGCCCCCAACACTCACATGTGACTCGTCCCAAGTCACTCTGATATGACTAGTTCTGCTTCAAAAGTTTCGATCTTGGCTCGAGCTACTTAAAATTGTTGTTGTGCCATGACCACTTGTTCAGTGAACTCTTGTATGACTGCTTCATTGACAGGTCCCTCTAGGCATTGTTCAGCTACAGTGACGACTTGCTCCAGCTCCTCTCCCCGGCCTTCGATATTTGTGAACAGTTGGTAATCCTTATCCTGTACAGGTTGGAGCCTTTGAGTCACTTCCATGAATTTTATCTAGATAGTGTGGACCTGCTTTTGGGTAGTGCGCTGCTCATGGGATCACTTCATTCTTTCCACAACTGACAGGGGCCTCAACTATGCCTATATCAATTTTTCTTAATACTTCGCCTCTTGGAGTTGCGACTCCAGTGCCTTCATTTCAGGATTCTCAGTGAGTTTCTCATAGTTCTGGGAACTACGATCAATGAGTTTCTCATAGTTCTGGGAACTACGATCAACGAGTTTCTTACATTCCATTGCAAGGTCCTTTATTCTCTCAACCGTGCTTCGAGCAATTGCTTCTCTTTGATCCCTCACATCCTGCAGGGTGTTGGGAACTGTGCAGAGATCTAAGTCTGCTATGCATTGTTGTAGCTGCTGGATAGCTTCTGCGAGCTGCTCTACTTGATGTGTGACTCAGTCTTCTTCTTGTGGCTCCAATCCTATCACAGAGCGGATTTTTCTATTGACTACTTCATTCACTTTGAGTTTCTCTGCGAGCAACTATTCTTTTTCTTGTTGCATCTGTGATTTCTCTTCTTCAAATTTTTCTTAGAGAGAAACCTTCTCCTGCTTTGAAACTCTGTGTTGTTCTACGAGTACGCCTTGCACATACTTCAAGTCCTGGTTGGATTTTTCTATTTCTTCTTGTGTGCGATGAAGGAAAGCTTCAACCTCATCAGCTAGTCGGTGGAGCTGGGTTGGCTCATCTCCCAACTCTAGTTCTCCTGATCCCAGAGGCACAATGGAGACTTTGTAGCTGGACTAAAGGGCCTGCTATACTCATCGGAGTTCGACTTCAATTCTATCAAACATTTCCTCTTTCTTGCTTCTTGTTTCTCCACTATTTCCAGTGAAGCGTCATTTAGAGTTGCGATGATGAAGTCAAAATCATCGACAGTATGCACAATATTCATTTTGGTCACAGTGGATTTCGATTTCTTCTGGGAAGAATGTTTCTGGGGATAAACCTTCCTCTTCTTCAGGGGATCAACCTTGTCTCTGGGTGGTGTTACTTTGCCTGGCTTCTGTTCATCTCATTTTCGATTTAGTTCTTCTACTTCGTCATCACCTCCTCGGTCAGGTGATACTGAAGCAGTCTTTCCTTAGGCACTGCTTAAATCTTGGACCTCTTCAGTCTTCTTCAGCCTGCTGGGTCCGGGTGTATCATGTTCTTTATGCGTGGTATCTGGGCCATCAGGGTGAGACATCTCTGTGTTGTCTGTGGGAAGAAGGAGGTCTATGGACCAGTCCTTAGTGATCTCCTCCAGGTTTTATTCTGTGAGTTTGTAGTATGACTTAAGCTGCTCATTATGTTCATCGACTCACACTGTTATGTAGATGAAGTGTTGATCTGCGCAAAACTTCATCAGGGGTCAAAACCTCTGTAGGGTATTCAGATTCATGCGAGGTTCAACTTCGATGGATCTCTTGAGCTGCAGGTAATAGGTGTGAAAAACAACGTTCGACTGTCACTATTTACTCATATCACTCGAGTACCAAAGGGTAGTGAACTTTGTAGCAAGTAGATCGAATGGTTGAATATCTTGGAAGGTCGCACCTTCCGACATCTCCTAGGAAACAAAGGTGATGAGGATCAGGAGCCATCTCCTAATCCTTTGCTTTGTGACAGTCTAGTTCCAGCTGATTAACTAGGTACTTCATCCAGTTCATCTATAATCCTTCCACGCACTTCCCTAGGAGGTCAACAACAAAGCCTATGACCTACATAGGTTTGTTCTAACTTACTAAATTTCTGGCTATTAGATGGAAGGCTAGGTGCACTGCGCCATTCTAGATGAAGGCGACGTGATAAATAGATAACTTGGCAATGGATCTCTTGCAATGGGCGAGAAGCCTTCATTAACTCAGTTTTGTCCATTATGGCACGATCCCAATGCTCTGGTGGCGAATTTTCTGATCATAAATTCCTTTCTACCATTCGGGTTGTCTATCTAACGGTTATACTGTCCCCAATGGTTATATTTCTTCGCCATGGAAAAGTGCCATGTGATGCAGTTATGATGTCCCAATGAAGTTCCAATTTTGCAAATTTTCTTTATGTGAGGTTCCCTCTGGAGCCTTTTGTAACTTTTTAATCTTATCTTTCTTCTTACATAGTTTTCTAGCCTTCTTTTCTGTGAGCTTCGTCTCATAATTCCTTTTTCCATCCTGATTCTTATCTTCTTTCGGCAGAGTAACTTCATGCTGTTGAGATTATTTCCTAGAAATCATGGGTAAGACTTCATCTATATCTGGAATAGGTACTTCAGTCTTCTGTGAATCTTCTAGTGTTCTTCCTACTTCAACATCCAAGTCCTTGGTTTTAAATAACTTCGCTTGGTTCTGTTGTTCTTCAATCAAGTGTGCGATCCTCCTAGTCATGAAATATTTTAACTCTTGCTTCTTCTTCTCTAAGATTTCTTCTTCTTTCCTTCTGGCCTGATCTACTTCAATCCAAGGTGTTTCTATTAACATAGAAAATGGAGCGATGTTCTCAATAAATTTAAAAACTTCAAATTCTTCCTTCGTCGAAGTTCCATGAACACTCATAGATATTTGGGTAAGTATTCCACATAGGGTTATCAATTTTCCTTTGAATAATCCTATTCCTCCCAATGAAGGAATCATAGCAAGATTTCCTAGAATTTTCCAAGTTCTTTCTGTCATAATATTTACCTATGTTTCTTCATCCAGAACATAGTCAATGTCGAAGTCTCATATTCTTGCTTCAATGCATTCTTTTTCTTTGAAGATCTCTGATAAGATGATATGTCAATGGTCATTCAAGGTTTCTTTCATCTGTAGCAATATTTTTTCTGATTCTTTCTGGGGTTCTGCCATAATCTTAGTTTCTGGATCCACCTTAGGGTTTTCTTGTCTCATATTCATTCTCTCAACCTTAGCAATAATTCTAGGGAAATCCAAAACTTCATGGTCCATATATTTGCAGCAGAGGCAACTAGACTTTTTACCAGGGCATTCCTTAGCAAGATGTCCTGGTCTTGTGCAACTATAACAAAGGGTTAATCCTCTCTTTCTCTTAAATGATCCCCAGCCTTTCCTTTACTGCGCACTAGGATCATGGTAGCTAACTTGCAAAAAATTCTTTCTAAGATCCTGCATCCATTTGTTAGTCCAAACATTCTCTTTATGCATAGGTATAACATATCTTTCACTATTCTTATCAGATCTACTCATATCGAATATTCTTTCTTCTATTACTGCCCTAGTTTTCAAGCTAGGACAAATCTTATCAAACATACCTAGATCCATACTTTACAAATAAAAATTTCCACTAATATTATCTTCAGTAGAGCACAAAGATTCAAGATCTAAAACTTTTCACTATTCTTACCTCTATCAGAGCACAAAGCATTCAAATCTTACCTCTTTTCTTCATATCGAGGTTCTTTTCTTAGCATAGAGCTTCAAAGATCGAGTAGATTACTGCGCACTAGAGCGACAGATCTACGCACAGATCTTTCACAATTTCAGGTCAGATCTTCGTACCAAGCTTCTTTTTCCTCAGTTCCCAGCAATCACAGTTTCAGGTGCCGACAACGTAACCATTTGTTGGCACAGGGGTAGACCCAGTGTTCAACGCTACAACAACGCACCAACAAAACCCTAACTACCGACCCTTTCGACAACACCTACGAAGCAGATGAAGTCTCACCCGAGGTAGAGGCAGGGGTGGTTGCAGGACTCAGATGTCTGCAACCTTAGCTGGGACACAGATATGCGATTCTAACACTTGACAGAGAACTCATCAGTTAACATTCATCTATATCCAGTCTCAGTGACAGCGCAGTAAACCCTAATTACAGATCATTGCAATATTCAATCAGATCTAGCATCTAGCAGCACTTAACACGATGTAATAGATAAGATCTTAGCAGATTCAAGAACTAAGCACATGTATATAAGTCAGATCTAACATCCATCCATATTATTAAGCACTAAGCGTCAACATATCTATCTACCATACATCTATATTAAAGCACTAAGCAAGAAAAAACATAAACATATCAATACATTGCACAAAGCAGAGCAACACGACATGTATGTGGTTCACCCCCACCCATGGGCTACGTCTACCAACCCTTTGCCTTCTTTATTATCTTTGTTCAATGCATAGAGACACAAGACCCACTCCTCATAGGGCAGGAGATCTGCACGCACCACGCTAGATCCTCCTTCCTCGAGTTAGGTCACAGCACAAAGCCTTTCACGGTCTGTTACAACCACTTGCACTTAGCTCTGCAAGTCTCACAGGGTATGCACAAAGCACTTACAACTCTTGATCACATAGATCCAACTCTAGCACTTAGGACAACTTGCAACTACCTCCTCTTACATTGCATAGCCTTCTATTTATACATACAAAATAGGCCTAGGCATGGGTAAAACCCATGGGCTGACATTCCCATACCCGTTACATAATCCTAAATCCCAAAAAGGGCCCTAAAAGGGGCCGAGATCCCGCGATCTCTGCTTCGTCTTGCGCTCCGACTTCGACAGCCTGTCGAAGTCCCAAAATAGGTCAAACATGACCAAGGATCCTCAAAACTTGGTCAAGGGCCAACAAAGGGACATTCCCGATAAAACATGACTAACTTTTCCTCTTCAAATGGTTCATACACTGCGGAGGGGATCTCTGGTATGTTGAGGGCATGTCTATTTGACGAGCTATCTACTCTACACAGGACCTTCGACCCTAATTTATTTAATATGAATCTCTCTTCCTATGAGTATCTCTCTGCGCACCAACCTATGAATTCCAGGAAAGGGAATGCGACCTCGACGACATAAGTGTTGGGTATGTGTTATATTCTTTGCATGTGTGTGTGTGGGCGCATCAGGTTCAACAACTACGTTTGACGATCCCTCACACTAGTGCTCTATTTGTGTTGTGTGTGTCGGGCGCTTTCCTAGGGGGTTCCCAAGGGGGGGAAGGTATGGCCCCCCTGGTTACGCGCAACATTCGGAAACAGGTGGTAGCCCGGGGCAGTGCCCCAATTTTTTTTTTTTGGGCGGTTTTTGCTATTTTTAGCGGATTTGTAAATTAATCTCGGATTAAGAGATTAGGGTTTTGGTATCTACAGAATACCTAAAAACATTGTATATATTGTATGGTGAATGGTGA
>ML880477.1:0-11630 GCA_009831015.1 Picea engelmannii | reverse complement strand
CCTTATGGCTATAGAAAACAATTGCTACAGCAGCAAGTTCCAACCATAAAAATCAACAAGTAAATCGTCAAAAAGATAGCCCATAACAAGTAGAACAATAATCTAGGTTCAAAAGTCAATTTCCACAGTTGAAAAGTGAGTAAATGATGAAAGAAAGTGAAGTTTCCTACAACCCTAATGGTTGTAGCATTAAATTTATTGCAACAATGAAAACCTTGGCTAAAAGAGGACGCCCTTAGGGCACAAGAAAGCTTATAACATGTAGAAAAGATTCCAACTTAAACAATTTTGATATTTCGTAATTCTATGTATCCCAATGCAATTATTTTATTTATCCAATGCAAGAGATTAGTGCCTTTAACTATTGGGTTATGGAGTCTTTAAAATGAAAGAGTTGGTTGTGTTAATTCCTTAGGTGTGTAAGCCCTTTTACTCCCCAAGGCAAGCAAGACTAGCTAAGGAAAACTCTAGGAGGGTGTAAACCCTTTTACTCCTCCTAGTATTCCTTTATGCAACAAATTATTCCAAGACAAATATGATGGGCTTAGTGGGGTTGTATGCCCTTATACTCCCCAAAAGATTATCAAATTAACCTTATGACCAAGAAAAGAAGCAATAACATGAAAGATTCCTTACCTAGTCCAAGCATTAACAATATAAACTCCTTTTAACCAAGAAAATCCATCATAAAAACAAGAAATAGCCTCCAAGAAAGATAACACCTTACTTCTTCATCCAATAGCCAAAGAAAACCATAGCAAGGAATAGTAGCAAGAGAGATAGACAAAATTGTCCAAGTAGGGTGCAAATTTCAGCCAAGAATCATCTCCAAGATGGGAGAGTTATGATACGAAAATGAAATGAAATTATCTCTATTTATACAAATCCTACTACAAGTGTTTGTCCACTTAAAATTAGGGTAAACCATAGAGTAAGGGAACAACAACCCTTACTTTTCCCCTTTACATTATAAAACTAAGAATTAAACCTAAAATTCACATAAGAAACCCTAAAGAAGCATGGTGTCACGCCTTGGGGCAATGTTTTGGCACTTTTGCAAGTTGTTGGAGTGGAAAGTGAAAGTCGTTGGGCCCTTTAGGGCTTCCCCCTCATGCACTAGGCCTTTCTCCTCCAATTCAAACCCTCATCCATCAAAACATGTCAAGTGTCAAATCAACCAACACCACCACCCCAACCCTAGCCCCAGCCACCCCAACCCTAGCCCCAGGGTGCATCAACATCCTCAAAAGTGACGTTTTAGCCTCAAGAGCAAATTGTTGGGCTAGAAAAGGGTTGGGTTAGGTCCTCCAAGGTGTCTCCTCATGCCTCCAAAGGCTATCATTGATGTCTAGTGTGTGGGTCATGGCATCCATCCTATGGGCTTCAAGCTCCAGTGAAGCCCAAGCTAGGCTTGTTCTTCCAAATTTGTCCACCAACTAGGTCCTGCAAAGACAATGAATACGCCCTCCAAGGATCTCAATTCAAATACATCATGATAAGTAAATCAAATCAATAAAAGAGTCGTCTAAGCATGTACATCCAAACTACCTCATCAAAATAAACCAGTGCTCAAAGACCCTATGCAATTTGCCAAGTTTAGGTATGGGATGGTTGACAAAGCGACCTATTGGGTAAATCGTACCTCAAGTTTAGGAGTGTTTTCCAAGCGGGCCCCTCTCTGAGACATGTGGACAAAGTGACATGGATGGGGGAAAGACTCTTGGTCATGGGGTTCATGACATATAAGGCATTGTAGTGTCTCATTTACGGGTGCCTTTGTAGAGGGTGTGTTGCACCTTCGTTTTTAATGAAACCTTTTTCCAAGCCCATTTATTTCCTTTTATTCTCTTAAGATGTTTCTAGGTTGAAGCCAAGGTGGGGCTTCTACCTAAGCATAAAAAACAATGCCCACCTTGACTCTACCCTAGTCACATCATGCTTCCCCAAGTTAAAACCATGTGCGACTTCTACCTAAGCATGAAAAACAGTGCCCACACATGCTCCAGCTTGGTTGGCATTTTGCATTAGTTATTTTCTTTTGGGTCCCATCAGTTTCTTATGAGAGACATTTCATTGTCCTCAAAATCCCTGGGCGAACATATAGAAGTTTCATGATTGGATTTTATTGTTTTCCAGCTATAATCCTCTGGGCCTTCAACCCCTTCTTCCCATGAAATGAGGGACAATCCCTTCTTGGTCCAGTACACCCAAAAATCCCAAAAGGTAAGGCGATGCGGGGACGAAGTGTGGAAAGTGACAAGTATGGTCAGGAATGGCACGATGAATCGTCAAGAGGACCTTCTAGTAGCATGCATATCCCTAAAGGTGACCCACTTACTAGGGTGCAATGTCAACCACCAAAGTGAAATAGGGCAAAGAGCATAATGTCCAGGCAAATGTTACATGATGCAACAAACTCAAATGCCTCAAATATTGAAATGAAACTCACCATGATACCTGGTTTGTGCCTCATGGAGCAAGACCCAATGTCTTTCGGAAGCCAGATGATGTGGTGGATACCGTCGTGATGAACCTGGAACTGTGGTGGCGAGGTGGGCCTATGTTTGTGCAAGTGGACATTGTTGGTCAAGTTGTCTCTCGATACTCCATGTCTGCAACCTAAGGGCCTCGATACATCATCGTCGTAGTTATCCCTAGTAGTTAGGGATAACATCTGGCTCCTACTTAGGGACATTTACTCGCCTTAGAGTGCATGAGAGCCACAACAACTCCTGGTGGACCTGTGCCTACACACACTAAAACAACAAATTGTTAAGTGTAGGATGGCTCACTCATCCTTTGTCCATATAATCAAATCTCAAAATGAAAGCTAATCTAAAAAGAAAAATTTGCATTTTTTCAAAAATTTATAAACTAGACATGCAATATGATGAAAGCAATATGCAAGTAGAGAAAAAAGAAATATGAAATGCAACTAAGCTATCATGAGCAATCAATATGCAAATGCAAGAAATCAAGATGACCTACCTACTTACATAGGGCCCTTAAGATCATGTGATAGGTGATGTTAGGTGAAGTCATATAACTAGTGCAACCATTTGTTCATCATTTCATCAAGGTATCTCCCCCTATGCTTAATCATGTAATACAACAAGGATAAGTTGAGCACATACTCATGAGCATAAATAGACATATAATCAATCATGAAATCAAACCAATGGAGATGGGTGGGAGGGAGGAAATCTTGTTGAAAAGAGTAGCCACAATTCTAATCATCCTGAAAATCCTGCTCGAAAGGATAGCCACAAGCTCTATCAATCCATCTCTTAGGAGGGCTACCATATGTAGACGATGGCTCATCTTCATCCCCATTAGCATGATCGATGTTTCCTAAAGACTAAGGAGACATGAGAGATCCCAAGAAATCTCTATGATTCCTTAGAGAATAAGAAAAGAGGAAAGGGATTGTCTCATGTCTGGAGAAAGAAAGATGTTGCCTCTTCATCCAAAAATCACTGTAAAAATATTCAAGATGAAAATGATTTCGCTTTGTAGGGTGAGATTTTGACTACTCTAGGCTAGCCACAACTTGGTATCCATCAAGATATGAGCATGGATGTGGTTGGAAATCTTCATGAGTATGTTGCGACAAATCATCCAAGAACAAATCTGTGATCATATCATCACCAAGATGCCAAGCATTTGGATCACATGTGCATGAAGACCCATCCTCTGAAGATGAAAACTCAACCCCTTTTGTTTGAGAACTACCTTCAACATCGTAAATGGGATCTATTTCAAAATTAAAACAAACCACATCCCATCTACGCCTCTCGACATGTATGAAATCATCAATGTGTTGATCAACCACGTCAGAGGGGTCCTCTACGAGATCATATTTATCATCGAAGCCAATTATTTTTTTATCTTGATGCACAGAAGGAAAGCAAGGATAGATAACTTCACCTTCATCAAGCGAGAAAATGTGCATTGATGTCTCATCAAGGTCTTCATCATCGAGATCTTCTTGACAACTTTCTTCATGGATATGTTCTTCAAGCACTTCTTCTGCAGGTGGTGGGTGATACTCTTCTTCAACTTCACACTCTTCATTTGTTGTCCTGTCATCCACCGGAAAACCTTCTTTGTAAAGGGCATCTTTGAGCTCTTGGAGGGTAGTCTGCAAATCTTGAGTGGCTAGCCCCCAATACTTGAGAAATTCTTCAACAAGCTTTGTAGAAGACCGGATACTTTTCAGATCACACAAGTCTATAAGCCACTTCCTTTGACTCGAGTCCAAACAAGATACACAAAATTTCATTAGTACATCCTCATGCATTACATTTGTACTTGAATCACACCTCATATAGTTCACAACATGGGTGACTACTAGAGTTGGGTCACCATCGAATTTGGGGCAATGTTCCCTCCACCCTACAAGGAAAAAGTTAAGGTATCCAAGGATATTTTGAACATCGAGAGAAGGGTATACCTTGTGGAAATCCCATGGTTCCATTATCCAGGATGTCGCTTCAATGGAGTCACCAAATGAACTTAATGTTCATAAAAAATGGAGGGAAGGAAAAGGGAACTTTCCACAAGTGGAGTCACCAGATGAGCTTTAAGAAGATCTCATCAAAGGTGGAAGGGGAACGTCCTTCAAGTGGAGTCGCCAAGAAATCTATGGGTAAACGCTTTGAGATGGTAACTTGACAAAGTGTCATTAGGGAACGAAAGAGGATTCAAAATCCTTCCTGACAATGACGCCAAAATGTTATCACACAAAATGTAGGTTGGGCAAAGCCCGATCCAATCCACTGGATGGTGATAATTGTGGGAGATTTTACCCATTGTCACCTCAGATAAACCCTCCCTCGCTTCCGTGAAGGAAGAATTATGACACAAGCGGGAGTCTCGGGTGACCCTAGTAGGGAATGAGATGGAAAGTGATACTTATGAAGAGATTCCCCTATAGGTCAAGTTTTTAAGTGGAGAGTAGCTCGACAACGAGTTTTGGAGGTGGTTTATGGTTTCCTAGTGTTTGAGTACCTACGGAAAATGGTTGTACATGTCCGAGACACAAGAAAAGACAATATACAAACTAGACAATCCAATGGACAAGCAAGTTAAGCTTCTTGTCCCTATTTGCACCAGTCAACATAAATATATATTAACAAGTAAAATAACTAGTTATTTCATATTTAACCATCAAAATTGTCAAATAATTATTGGACAATGAAGTACTAAAACATTAGATAACTTTCCAATACTTAAGCATGAACTTTGATTGTAAATTAGGGCTTCCAAATGAAGTTATTAGAAAATTGTTAGGGAAGCCTTGTGGCTGTAGCAAAAAATTGCTACAACAACAAGTTCCAATCATAAAAATCAACAAGTAAACCATAAAAAAGATAGTCCATAACCAGTAGAACAATAATCTAGGTTTAGAAGTCAATTTCCACGGTTGAAAAGTGAGTAAATGATGAAAGAAAGTGAAGTTTGTTGCAACCCTAATGGTTGTAACATTAAATTTATTGCAGCAATGAAATCCTTGGCTAAAAGAGGATGCCATTAGGGCACAATAAATCTTATAACATGTAGAAAAGATTCCAACTTAAAAAAATTCGATATCTCGTAATTCTACGTATCCCAATGCAATGATTTTATTTCTCCAATGAAAGAGATCAATGCCTTGACTATTGGGTTATGGAGTCTTTAAAATTAAAGAGCTGGTTGTGCTACTTCCTTGGGGGTGTAATCCCTTTTACTCCCTAAGGCAAGCAAGGCTAGCTAAGGAAAACCCTTTTACTCCTCCTAGTATTCCTTTATGCAACAAATTATTCCAAGAAAAATATGATGGGCTTAGTGGCGTTGTATGCCCTTATACTCCCCAAAATCTTAGCAAATTAACCTTGTGACCAAGAAAATAAGCAATAACATGAAAGATCCCTTACCTAGTCCAAGCATTAACAAGATAAACTCATTTTAACCAAGAAAATACACCATAAAAGCAAGAAATAACCTCCAAAAAAGATAACACTTTACTTCTTCATCCAAGGGCCAAAGCAAACCATAGCAAGAGATATAGACAAAATTTCCCAAGTAAGGCACAAATTTCAGCTAAGAATCCTCTCCAAGATGGGAGATTTATGATATGAAAATGAAATGAAATGATCTTTATTTATACAAATCCTACTACAAGTGTCTGTCCACTTAAAATTAGGGTAAACCATAAAGCAAGGGACAAAAAACCTTATTTTGCCCCTTTACATTATAAAATTCAAATTTAACCCTAAAATGCACATAAGAAACCCTAAAGAAGCATGACATCACCCGTTAGGGCAACATTTTGGCACTTTTGTAAGTCGTTGGAGTGGAAAGTGAAAGTAATTGCGTCCTCAAGGGCTTCCCTGTCATGCGGTAGGCCTTTCTCCTCCAAGTCAAATCCTCATCCATCAGAACATGTCAAGTGTCAAGTCAACCAACACCACCACCCCAACCCTAGCCCCAGGGTGACATCAACCTCCTCAAAAGTGACGTTTTAGCCTCAAGAGAAAATCATTGGGCTAGGAAAGGGCTAGGTTAGGTCCTCCAAGGTGTCTCCTCAGGCCTTGAAAGGATGTCATCATCATCTAGTGTGTAGGCCATGGAATCCAACCTATGGGATTCAAGCCCCAAGGAAGTCCAAGCTAGTCTTGTTCTTCTAAATATGTCCACAAACTAGGTCTTGCAAAGATAATGAGTACACCCTCCAAGGATATCAAGTCAAATGCATCATGATAAGTAAATCAAATCAATAAAAGATTCGTCTAAGCATGTACATCCAAACTACCTCATCAAAATAAACAAGTGCCCAAAGACCCTATGCAATTTTCCAAGTTTAGGTATGGGAGGGTTGACAAAGCGACCTATTGGGTGAATCGTACCTCAAGTTTAGGAGTGTTTTCCAAGCGGGCCCCTCTCTAAGACATGTGGACAAAGTGACATCGATGGGGGCAAGACTCTTGGGCATGGGGTTCATGGTGTACAAGGGATTGTAGTGTCTCATTTATGGGTGCCTTTGTATAGGGCGTGTTGCACCTTCATTTTTAATGCAACCTTTTTCCAAGCCCATTTATTGCCTTTTATTATTTTAAGATGTTTCCAGGTTGAAGCCAAGGTGGGGCTTCTACCAAGCATGAAAAAAAATGCTCACCTTGACTCTACCCTAGTCACATCATGTTTCCCCAAGTTGAAACCATGTGTGGGGCTTCTACCTAAGCATGAAAAACAATGCCCACACATGCTCCAGCTTGGTTGGATTTTTGCATTAGTTATTTTCTTTTAGGTCCCATCAGTTTCTTATGAGAGACATTTCATTGTCCTAAGGATCCCTGGGTGAGCATCTAGAAGGTTCATGATTGACATTTTTTTTTTCTAGCTACAAGCCTCTGGGCCTTCAACCCCTTCTTCCCATCAAATGAGGGACAATCCCTTCTTGGGTCAGTACACCCGAAAATATCAAAAGGTAAGGAGATGAGGGGACAAAGTGTGGAAAGTGATAAGTATGGTCGGGAATGGCACGATGACTTGTCAAGAGGACCTCCTAGTAGCATACCTATTCCTAAGGGTGACCCACTTACTAGGGCACAATGTCAACCACGAAAGTGAAATAGGGAAAAGAGCATAATATCCAAGCAAATGTTAAATAATCAAAAGAAGTTATAGATGCAACAAACTCAAATGCCTCAAATATTTAAATGACACTCACCATGATACCTGGATTGTACCTCATGGAGCAAGACCCAATTTCTCCTGGAAGCCAGCTGATGTGGTGGATACCGTCGTGATGAACCTGGAAATATGGTGGCGAGGTGGGCCTATGTCTGTGCAAGTGGACACTGTTGGTCAAGTTGTCTCTCGGTATTCCATGTTTGCAACATGAGGGCCTTGAGACGCCATCTCCTTAGTTATCCCTAGGAGTTAGGGATAACATGCCCAATGTAGAGTAACAACAAAACTTTCCATTTCATCTTCAAATTTTTCTGTACACTACAAGGAGAACACCTTGCAAAGGATTTTACGGATCCTCCTCGAAAAACTTATTGCTTAGTTGTTTATACAAAAGGTTGTTGGTGGAGGTGGGTGGCCGAAGGATTTTATGAAGGTTTTTGGTTCGGTGCAACTTTAGGGTATATACGCACTGGTTCATACATGAATAATAAAGCACCGTTGATTCAATGTTCAAAATCACCATCATGCTTTATTATAAAAATACATGCACCAAATAAATCGCACCAGTGTCATTGAACATTACGCATTGTTGTGCCTCACTATCGTCAGGCGCACCATAGTAGGCTAAAACAAAAAAAAATACCAAACTGATTTTTATTGTTACAATGCATGTCGTGCTTCCAAACTCTCAAGCAAACATCGATGTTCACCTTCCTTCCTAAGATTCCATGTTTCTGATGCTCTACACCGACTTGGATAGCTCCATTGGTGGATTCCACACATTTCCAAATTTTGAAAATTACCATGAATTTTCATTTCCTCTTAATGATGCAATCATGACTCCTTGAGATAGAAGAGGCCAAGTAACCTTCCTGTTTGCATTTTCATCCAATCAAAATTAGAATTTAGCTTGAAATTTGACATTTTTCTCATTTTTTTTTTAATTTCGCACGGTGCACCTGAATGCTTCGATTCACCCCAAATCGAGGCATAGTGTGTTAAATTCACATTGAAAACCATCATCAGTGCATCTCATATGTGTAACCATCGGTACCGTTCAAGGAAGAGTATTGCGATAAATTATAAAAGAACAAAGTGGTGTGTCCTTCAAAACGCCCTACAACTAACACCCAATAAGATTCGACCAACACCGATACATTTCACTTCATTAAAAACACTACTAGCTCAATGATATATAAAATTTAACAGAGTGGTGCACCCAATTTAACCAACCGCACCGGAGTATACACAAAACATAACGCACCGACGCTTCAATGTTCAAACGCACCACCATACTTTATAAGAAAAAATACATGCACCGAATGAATCACAATGGTGTCGTTGAACATTACACACCAGTGTGCCTCACTGTCGCCAAGCACACCATCGTATGGTTAATAAAAAAATGATTACCAAATTAATTTTCATCATTACAGTGCATCGCGTGCTTTCAAACTCTCAATCAAGCATCGATGCTTACCATTCTTCCTATGATACACTATTTTTGGTGCTCTACATCGACATGGATAGTTCCATAGGTAGATTCACACATTTCCAAATTTTGGAAATTAGCACGAATTTTAATTTCTTCTCAATGGTGAAACCATGCTTCCTCGGGTCATAAGAGGTCGGGTAAATTGTTTAGTACCTTCCTATTTTCATTTTCATCCAATCAAAATTTGAATTTAGGTTGATATTTGGCATTTTTTTTTCGATTTCATGTGGTGCACTTGAACAATTCGACTCGCCATGACACAATGTGTATTGTATTGAATTTATAGTGAGCATTGCCACTGGTGTATCTCATATATGTGTGCGCACCGATGTCATTCAAGCAAGAGCACTGCGATAAATTATAGAAACAAAGCGATGCGTCCTTTGAAACACCCTGAAACCTACGCACAATAAGCTTCTACATGCATCGATACACTTTACTTAACTAACAACACTGCTAAAATAACGATTTATAGAATTTAACGTAGTGGTGCAACCATTTTAAACCAACACACTGGTACTGTATACAAAACCCCACCAGGACATATATTTCTCGACTTTTCATAGTGGTGTGTCTCATTGGACACCACGTTCTCGATGCTCTATCATTTACAACACATTGTGGTACAAAACGTTGATGCTCCACTATCACGGTGGTACCAATGCCTTAGTAGTAACATATTTCACTGCTTCAACTTTGATAATGAATTTTAGTTTGCAGTGCCCATCAGTCCAACAAACGCATTGGTGTTGTAAAGACATTGGCATCAGGGTGAATTTTTAATAACCAATTAGAGAGGTGTGACTTAGTAGGTGCACCACTGCAATTTTTTGTGGTGCATCAATAGTCGTGGCGCACCGGTGCATAAATGTTAAACGTACACACCATGACATGTTTTAAAAAATAACAATGCAGTTCGTCTTTTGTAAGGCCCGTTAGCGGTGCATTAGTAACACAATGCATCGATAGACAACATGTCGGTGCTATGGTTGACCTGGCTCACCTGTGTTTTCGGTTTAACAAAGGGCACTGTGAATTTACGTGCCATAAATTTTAACATTGCAGTGTGTTTTTATTAACGAAATGAATTGGTGTTGTTAAAAGCACCAAAATGACACAATTAAAAGCATTAAGACGTTGTGGAGCGTCTAATGGGACGCACCGTTGGGCGGTGTTGTTGTTCTAAGATAGTGCAGCATCTTCGGGGTGTATGTTTTGTTTGCGACACACCGAGTAGTTTTTAAGATTTTTTGCAAAAAAAAATTAATTTTGGATTTTTTTAAATACACGTCATTTATATATGTATTTGTTTTTGAATTGCAATTTATTTTATCTATATATGTGTCTAACAATATTTGTATGTGAATCAGAGGTGACGACGACAAGAGGAGGAGGAGGATGAGCGACAACAAATCAAGATGCATACATTTGTGCGTGAGTGGGAGACCAGGGAGAGGGAGTTGTTCCCTCACCCTCTTTCATAGCTGACATAGGCCCTTTTGATGGATATTGGCCTCCTAAAGTTTTATCAGGAGGGTACATCCCTTGGGGGGAACTCTTCCTTGTTACAACATTTCATCTGTCGTTGGGATCATGCAAGAGAAGGGTTCAAGGTCAATCCCGATCTATGGTATCATCCCACGGAGGAGGATGTTTATTTCATCACTGAGTTGTCTAAGAGGGGGGAGTATTTTCCTCATTTCCCTATGCTATCACCCAGTGTTGCAGGAGAGACCCAACTGTCATATGTGCATAGATATGTCAATCCACATGTTCATTTGAATTTGGAGTTCCAAGTTCGTGGTAGTCAGTTGTGGATAGGTTCATTTCAAAGACAGGATGTTAGGTGCATGTGTCTTATACCCTTTTCACTCTCACAATATACCTCTAATGGGCATTGCATTAGTTTCTCTATGTTGTATTATGTAGATAGTTTATTGTAAACACCCCAATTGATTATGCGGGCGGATGTTTTTTTGAGACAATTTTGTTTTGCATTAGATCATTGTTGCACTATTTTGTCTGGGACAAGATTCTTCTCATTTGCGTCAAAGTTGTATACACTATTTTTTTGAGAGGGTTCATGCCACTCAACCATAAGTACCTCGCTTTCCTTCTAGGCCTATGTTTGATGCGTGTATGCGCATGTAGGGGTAGTTGATGCCCAAGTGGGGCCAATTTGAGTTTCACATTATTCCGATGGGTAAGGACTTATTTGATTTATTGTATAACAAGGACAATCCTGTCCTCAATATTGTAGAGTACCTGTACATGGGGTTGGATTGGAGAGCATGTACAAACATCCAATTTACAATAGAGGAGCCAGTAGATGAAAGAGGTAATATTATTGTTATGTTTTGATCAATCTGTTTTCATTTTTTTATGTCTTATTTAATGCACATGTAATTTTATTGTAACATTTTATATCAATTATCTTATTATTATTATATATTGTTTTGCA
>WSFP011480500.1:0-16257 GCA_009831015.1 Picea engelmannii | reverse complement strand
AAACCTAATTCGCCTTCCTAAGGAAGTACCACTACTTCCTACTTCAACAACTATGACCATCAACTCTACTTTAGAGTCTATCACCACGCACAAGAAAACCTTGCGTACTAGCTTCAGATGTTCCATATGCTCAGAAAATGGCCATTATACCCACTATTTTATAGCTCTGGCCTAATTTCGGGAGATGCTACCAATAGATCGCCAAACTTCCCTACCCAAACCAAAAAACAACTAGAAACACCCACTGATGTTAGTTCTCCCAACATTTTTTATGTCTCCACATCAATGAATGAGAGACACACATACCCATGCACACTATATGGACAATGGGAATATCTCACTTACATGTGTCCCTTTATCATTGAATATCAAAATTTTCAAATGAATGATCTTCAAAATAGTAGAACAACCCTTCATCACCAAACATCTTGTACCAACATGCCCACCCGCCAGGGTGAGTGCACCACACCTTCTATAGAGTAGGAGCTTTTACCTCTTTCCATGCATGTTGTACTAGTACAACTACCATCAAAGACCATTCTTCCATCCTCACCTAATTCACTGGAAATTCCTCGACAAGAGATTCTCCCTACTATGGGAGAGAATAATACACACATGTGTGTACATATATGGTATCTTTATTCTAGTGAAGGGTCCCCCCTTCAGTCAAACCAACCATTCCTATTGAGAATGGTACCACTACCTCACAGAAATCATTTACTTTCACTCCCTCAACAACTACAACTTCTACAAACCTCAACAATATGTCCAACTCATGTGAGACGTCTAGCACCATCATGCCACACTCACCTATTCATAATTTTGATGATTCTTTCTCATCTTACATCTCGTTCATATGAAGACATTTTAGAAGTCATGAAGACAACTGACTATCCCTGGGATGCAATGCACCACTGATCATTCTTCCTACAATGAGATTATTTTCAAACCATTTCCAAGACCAACGTTTGTGCAATGGAAACTAAATACTTCATTCCCCCGGGGCACATTGATTGGTTCAAAAACCCAATCCC
Organism: Picea engelmannii; assembly: GCA_009831015.1. Lineage (NCBI taxonomy): Eukaryota > Viridiplantae > Streptophyta > Pinopsida > Pinales > Pinaceae > Picea > Picea engelmannii. The sequence continues at coordinate 15,223 of WSFP011480500.1, read as the reverse complement.
TACCCCCAACACTTTTGAAGAAGGGAACATGGCCAAATTTCCCCCCACTATTAAGGTGGACATTTCCCTTCCCCCAATGATACATGCTCTGTTAAGGAATTCATCACCTACAAGGCCCTCTTTGAGGAGTATCAATATATTTTCTCCTAGTCATACACAAAAATGCCAGGTCATGACCCAACCATTGTCGAACACCGAATCGACATATGGCTTGATGTTGCACCTATTCTCCAAAAGTAGTAGCCTTTGCATCCTTCTAAATCCATGGATATAAAATATGACATAAAAAAAATATGTACTGTAGAGTTCATATACCCCATTGCATATACTTCATGGGTCTCTAACCCTATTTTTATCAACAACAAAAAAGGAACCATTCGGGTATGCACTAAATTTCGAGACCTCAACTAAGCCTATCGCAAGTAAAAAATTCCTACCCCCTTCATCGATCAAGTCATCGATTCCTGTGATGGACATGAAGCCCTATCCTTTATGGATATATTCTATGGATACAACTAAATCCAAATACACCATGGAAATCAATACAAAACCACATTTACCACCCCATGGGGCACTTTTTCATATCGCATTATTCGCTTTGGTCTACAAAATGTCGGTGCCACATTCCACTTGGCAATGACATATTTCTTCCATGATCTCTCCCATCTAATCTAGTCTTACTTGGATGACCTCACTATTCATTCGAAAAATTGATCCCAACACTTAGATGATTTGCGAATCATTTTTTAGTGATGTTGACAATATAACGTTTTCCTTAATCCTCTTAAGTGTGTGTTATGTGTCATTATTTGGTGCTTACTTGGTTTCATTGTATCATAACAATGAATCACTATGGACCCCCTCAAGGTTCAAGCCATCAGTGAAATATCCCCTCCCAAAACCATGCACCAACTGCAAAGCCTTGATAGCAAAGAAAACTTTTTACGTCGCTTTGTTCCTAACTATGTGACTTGCACCCATGGTTTGTTTCATTTGTTATGCCAGGATATCCCATTCATATGGGACCAACATCCTCAAATAGATTTTGAATCATTGAAATCCACCCTCTCTAAATCCCCCTTGATTAGTCCCCTTTACTTTGACAAAGACTACACCCTGTACCTGTCAGCGTTTGAGGCGTTAGTTGCAGGAGTCCTCGTTCAACTAGGTGACGACATGAGTGAACATACCATTTATTACATCAACAAAAACTTATCAATGCCACCCTTGAAATAAAACCACAAGGAAAAGATTTCCCTTGCTGTGGTGCTCGCAATTCAAAAATTACATCATTATATCTTTCTTCGGACCACCAAGGTTGTTACAGACTCCAATCCCATGCACTATTTACTTAGTCGGTTCCAAATTAATGGGAAATTTTCCTAATGCATCATAGTTCTTAAGGAATATGATCTAGATTTCACTACTCCCAAAAGTAAGAAAGTGTTAGTCCTTGCAAAGTTTATCTCTGATGTCCCATCATATATCAAGGACAATCTAGTTAACGAAAAACTTCCCAGATGAACATTTGTTCTCCATTTCATTTGATGACCCATGGTACAAGGAAATTCTCATCTACCTGTTGTTAGCACCATAATTTTTACAGTTAGAGTCAATCCTAGATGAGTCCTAGTTCGTGTGTCAAATCCTGTGAGGTCAGAAACCGAATAACGAATGGGTCGAAATCAGTAAGTAGCAGGTCTGGCCCTTGGAGTCGGGAAAGGGAGTAATGATTAGTCATGTGTGACTTGTAAAGGTGCCTTTCCCAAAAGATTGATTCCTGTCAGAAAAGGGGAATTTATGTGCCAGATATTGAGGCAAGTTGTTGGGATAAAGGTCACGTCAATGGATATAATGAACATCATCACCTAATTATGAAGTTAGAAAGGTAAACAAATCATGACATTCATATCACGTATACTCTGCTGCTCTTATCATCTGTACTTTGCACACTTCGAAGTGTACCCATCGCATGAGTTTGTTGCACAAATATTTAGCCTGCTTCCAAATTTCTCGTTGCCATGGATTTATCGTCCTCTGCCATGATTCCATTCCTTTCCCGTTCAAGCATAAATACTAGTCACCTGCATGCCTCCCCTTTACCTTCTGAATTTGTGCGTTGTCTATGGTTTTTTCTGCAAGCCCTGGAGCTCTTCACTGTGGGAAAGTTGATTTCCTTCGTTCGTATCGTGAGTCTGTTCATTCAAGTTTCCACATCTCCTTCATCATTCTCAGTCATTATTTAAAGTTCGTTGGAGTTCGCTGTGAACTAGCGTGTTGGATGATATTTCTTCTCGCAGTTTCCCTTTCTTCTTTGGATTTTCTTCCTATCACTATGAATTTCTTTCTGTGTCTAAATTCTCTGTCTCATGACAAGTCTCCAAGTACCTTGCCACCTCACCGAAATTTTTGGTCGTGATTTCCTACTGCGCCAAAATTTTCCATTGTGCCTTATAGCCACGTAGTGGACTTCTGTGGCTTATTTTGTTGGTTGCGCAAAGTTTCTGTCACTACCTTTCCGAAATTTCTCTGCAAAGTACATCATTCTCATTTTCTACACAGAGAGGGTGTTACCATTCATTACCACACGCGTGAAACAAATACATATTGGCATCATGACAACATCCCAAAGCATAAGAAAGAAGGCGCAAAGTGGTAGGGATGTGAGGTCTAAGCCTCAAGACTTGGCATTAATCAACGAAGATACGGAGAACAAGGCATATTTTGAATAGGTCGGATGTATGTTCTTTTGTTAAAATATCAAAGGATACAACGCGAAGCTGGATGAATAGTTCACCCTCAAGTTTAATGGGTTCCGCGTGACCATTGTGGGAATCACCATCCGAGTGACGGAGGAAACTCTGTCAGCTGCGACGGAGATCCCTCCACGCGATGAAAAGTGGTTTAAAGGAATGCCTTAAGACGTATTTTTCTATGAAGGCTTTATCAAGCCCAACTGCCTAAATGGGAAAATCAGAGCATGTGTTCCAATTCAATGCATCTTGGAGCCTTTCCAAAAGCTCCTAAAGGTCATTAAAAGGTATTTCACCTGTGAAGGAAGGTTTGAAAGAGTATGCCCATATCACATCAGGCTGGTGATGCACTTCATAGTGAAAAAAACTTTGAACCTACCTTTCTTCTTGCATCAAATCCTAGAAAAGATGGAAGACAACATCTAGGTCGAGGCTGACCAACCGGGAAAAAAATTATTCCACATGTCATTAATCAAGTTGTTGGTGGTCAAAGAATTGAGATAGATGGACAAAGACTAGGATTCATTTATGATTTCAACCAACATTCCCAAATACCCCAAAGGAGACTTTCCTCTATCCATGATTGAAATAACATTACATAGCGTAGAGGCAATAATGGAAGAGGCCACAGGAAAAGGAAAGGAAATAGAAGATTTTCCATCCCACCAGCCAACACCCAGGAAAAGAGGTAGGAAAAGGTTGATTAAGAAGCTCGAGGAGACCCAAGCTCCCAATGAACCTCACACTCAATTTGCTGTCAAGAGGTTATTCATGCACGTTGTTCAGCTACAACCTACTGAAGATTCAAGCAAGGGAAGCAGTGAAAGATAGAGAAGGTCAAGTGAAAAAAAAATGGAGGTTCAAGAATTGTCACAACAACTGAAGCAAGCAAAAATTGCTATTGTTGAATTGTATAAGGAAAACATAGAATTAAGAAGACAATTGTTAGAAAATACTGTTGAAACGAAAACGTCGCAGGGTTGAGAAGGGAATACAAATTGGTTCAAAAGACAACTCAGAGAGGCGCAAGACATAATCATTCAACTGCGGGAGGAACAAAGGGTGTAAGAGGAAATAATCGCAGATCACTTCAAGAAATGTAGACCTACCATGGATAACGCTCGCACAGCTCTCGCCAATGCTCAAGCAAAGATGAAAGGGAATACAGTCTTTTTGAGACAAGTGAAAAATATGAACAGACGAAACTGGTCTCTTAGGAAAACACTCAGAGTTTTAAGGTTGCAGGTGAGGCCATAGGCATGAGTAAGAAAGCCCCATTTTATATTTTTTTAGTGTGGCACAAAATCATTCTCCCCGCGTGTCATGTTTCCTGCTGGTCTTACATATCGAAATTACTCATTTCAATGATGACCTATTGTCATCATTACAAGTGTCGCAAGTGTCGCATTTTGGCCACAAATGTCACAAGTGTCACAAATATCATACTATCATATTTCTTATGTCATATCCCAAATGACATCACAGGGACACATGATACATCCTCAGAGACTGGTTAAAAGAAGGACATGTCATTTGACAAAGAGTACAAATCCTTTTGCCTTGAGAAAACTACTTAAAATCACTTTTGAAGGGCAACACTTCCCTACCCACTAGCAGGGAGTGTTAGCGTTCCTTGCCCTCCTTTGGGGGAGGGTTGCAATGCTTTGTGAACCATTCTGAGGGAGCACTGGGATGTTTGAGGAAATCTTAGGCTGTTGAGGAAAATCAGGGAAAAATCCCCCTCATCTTTGAAATCAGTTGGATTCAAATCTGAGGTCAAGGCTGGATCTTAGGGAGGATCTACAACTGATGGAGAAGGATCCTCAACCTATCCCAATAATCTCTAAGGTGGTTGGGTCTCTCAAAGCCTATATAAGGAGACCTCCTCATGGTGAAAAGGGGGGAGACATTGAAGATATCAAACTTATGATCTCATAAGGGAGAATTATCAGGGAAAGCATAATCATTTTGTTTGTGGATCATTTGAGCAATGGGTTGGACAAGGAGAGATAAAAGAGGTTGTTGCAGCTTCATCAAAGGTCTATAAGTATCTCTATTGAGTTCTCATTAATACATGTGCTTGGCCTGTTTCCTTCAAGATTGTGTATACCTACATGAACTTGTCTTTAATGGATAGATCTAGTTTCAAGCTAATCATGGTAGAATAGGAAGCATGTTTTGTCTTTGTTTGGATTGTAGGACTTGTTGAAGAGATTGGGGATCAGAGCTCAATTTGGATTGAGCGAGGACAAACATCATAAAAAGGTTCATATCTTATTCCTTTTGTCTGTAGCTTAGCTTAGCTAGGTTTAAAGGGATGTCAGTGACCAACGTAGCACCTTTCTGTCTCGATCTTAGAGATTTAGGATCCAAGAGGGAATCCACCTGTCCGCAGGGGGATTTTCCTGTAATAGCTGGTGACAAGAATTTTGACGTGGCACCCACGTGGTGAATATTCGTCGTGTAGATGATGTGAACCTACCTATTGAGGAGGACAGGTGTAAGTGAAACACATGCTAGTTTTGGGAGAGGCATGTGGCCTCCCAATCATCGTTGCCACCCAGAGTGCATGAGCGATCACAAATGAACGTTCACTACACCAACTCGCCATGTGAAGGCTGCAACCAGTGATCATGCGACAACAACCAGATCCCATTACACAAGGTGACATAGTTAACAGTGCGCTCGATCACTCGTGCACCCTGTAAAAGAAAACTCTGATGCATCACAACCCGAAAATTGAATCTTACTCATGTCTGAATGATTAATATGAAGACGTCAGTTATGTTATGATTGGGTGAAGTTGGGTTTCCAATTTTAGTAAACTCTATTCAAAAGGTCGAGGAAATAGCCAAAACCGAAATTCTAGGAGAAGTAGTTTGATGCATAGAAGCCCCAGAGGGCATAGTTTTTCTATATATTGTATCTTTTCAATGTAAGCCGGGTTGGAAAAGTAGTGTATACATAGGAATCTTGAATGTGATCTTTGAATCTAAATAGAAATAACAATGCAGAAGTCTCGAAGCTTTGACAAAAATATTCTAATGGTGGTGGTTTGATGTATTGTGATCTTATCTATGTATGTACTCCTTGTTTCCTGTAAATTCATGTATGTTCTCTTTGTTTAAATTGGAACATATGACAAGTTTAAAATTAATCATGTGATGCTTTAAACTCAGCCATTTAAACTCAATGTTTTCTTCTAAGTAAGTTAGAATTCATCTTTAATGGTTCTCTGATGTGCTTTATGTACCTTTTCTTCCGCCATACAGGATGACATTTAAACTGAAAGACCATTGCCTATTTATCCTTTATCCTCTCAAAGTTTCATTTAACATTCATTGATTTCTCTCTCTTTCAGGAGGTTGATTCCATAGTCCAAAGTTTTGTATTCCCTTGCCGACGAAACTATAAACATTTCCCAAACACATAAATCTAGCCGACAACCCAAAGTCATTATCTATCAGAGACTAGGTCTCAAAGAGAGCCCTCTCTAGATTGGAACGACTAGTTTCTAGTCTTAAATTTGGTTTGTAGGTTACCTCTGTCATTTTTTTTCTCAGCCAAACAAATTTACAGAGTGCTAACATCTTGTCGTCGTTGTCGGGGATGAAATTAAAAAAACTTTCCTTGGGAAACAACTAAAGCTGTAGTTTTGACCCCTGAGGGTAACAATGGGTCAGACACCTATATTGGTTGAAACTTGTTTTACCTTAGCAACTCCAATAAATAAGATCAGTAACATAGAGTAGTTAGAATCAGAAATACTGGCTCCTAAGAAAGTTTACACCAGAGCGAACCCTGATCCAGAACTTGTAGCATCCATGTCTGATCCAGAAAAATTTCTGTGCAAAGCAAAGGAAAGGATACCCGACCCGTTATATTACCTAGACGGGAATCTATATTTACCCAAAGATGGAGTACAAAGCATCGATGACCTTGAATTCAATTTACTATTTGAACAAACTCTGTTAAGGTCTAGATCAGAATCCTATTTGAATGAAATAGTTTTCTATGAGAAAAATTTCCAATCTATGATACCCACTAACCCCCGCGAACTGCCATAATCCCCACTCATACCTTCCAGCCAGTTCAAAACCCTCCTAGAGTCATGGCCGTGAGGTTCGCCCCTCTTTCCTTATCAACGCAATTACATGATTTTCCCCAGAATTATAATCAAAGGATCAAATTATATGATGTCAAAGGAAATGCTTTTGCCCAAAAACACTTGGATTGGTTTAATGATTTTTTTGACCTGGAAGAGGTTGATCTTGAGGATGAAAAAATGAGATTGTTTGCACAGAGCCTCGTAGAGGAGGTCAGAAAGTGGTTCAAGGCCCTTCTAGCAGCGAGCATCCCTGATTTTGCAGCTTTCGAAATGTTGTTTCTTTCTAGATGGGGTGATAAAAAGAATCCTCTGCAGTTACTAACTCAATACAAAAATATAAAATATCACTAGAGGAAACAATGCAAGAGTTCTCGACCATATTCATGAAATTTTATAATTCAATCCCCATAGAAGTCAAGCCACCTCCTGGAGCTGTCCAACTTCGATACACTGATTCTTTTGACAATGATTTTGCCTTGTTGTTAAGAGAAAGAATGTCTAATACCTTAGGTGCTATGGTGAGTGACGCAATTGAAGTTGAAGTGAGTCTGATGGCATCAAGAAAGATCAAACAAAATTTTGAAAGAAATGGGAAGAAGCCCCAAGGGGACGTACAATCCTCTACTTCTCGATCATCAAATGAAAAATTTGACTTGATGATGAAGACTATGGAAATAATTATGGAAAGGATATCTGTGGAGAACAAGCTTTCCACCAGGGAGAAAAATGTTTTCCATCCTAGAAATCAAAATTTTAGAAGAGCTCCAATTCCGCAGATCAGGCAAAGGGACCAAAGATATCAAGGTGATCAGAAAAAAATACCTCCCTTCCAAAAAAACTATGCAAATTAATATTTTAATCAAATGATCCAAGGGTAGATGCATTGTAGTGATAGTATAGACACATACATGTTCTTAACAAAAGGCGAGCATGATCAATTTATGGATGCGGATGATGGGCTTATGCTAGAGAATGATGATACATTGTCATCAAAAACATAGGAGTTTAGGAAGGGATACCGCAATGAAATTATGTAGTTTCAGAAGCAGTATAACCTCAGAAGCAAAAAGACGCCTGTAGAGCTTCCGAAGGCAAATTCCACAAGGGAACCCCAGGTGAAAACCGCTTCTTCAATCCAACCAAAGAAATATAATTCAGCAAGAGATGCGATGGAGAAAGGAAAATCAAAGGAAGAATCCCTAAAGAAAGAACTTGAGGAAAGAAAGGAAACGGTCGTCAAAGAGGTAGAATGGGCTCCTCCTCCTCCTCCTTTTAATGAGCTAATCAATCAGGGAGAGTATAGAAACCGGATCCTTAAAATGTTAAATATGGAAGAAGCTCCTGACACCTTGAACATCCAAGACAACCACCCTTCCATCTTGTTTGGCCTGCACATAGAATAAAGAGGTGATGTTGATGATGTTCCCCTTTTCTATGCCAGCCTTAAAATTCATGACATGACCTTACATAATTCCATGTTATATTTGGGTGCATCACATAATCTCATGCCCAAGGTGGTCATGGATGAGTTAGGCTTAGACGTCAAAAGACCTTATAAATATATTTTCTCTTTTGAGTCTAGAAAGGTGAAATGATTGGGTTTGATCAAAGACTTGGTCGTGTCATTATCTCAAATTCCATCGAAGAATCTGGTCATGGACGTGGTGGTTGTTGACATTCCCCCAAAATTTGGCATGTTGTTATCTAGATCTTGGGCCACAAATTTAAAGGGAACCTTGTAGATGGACATGTCTTATTCTACTATCCCTATTTTAGGCCAAGAAAGATGATTGTACAGAGAAGTGTTTCTCAAGTACATGGTGAGTAGAAAAACCCAACCGAACAATCATCCTATATAATCTGTCAACACCAAATTTGACTCCTCTATTTTTTATAATAACTTGAGTTTTGAAGAAGGGGAGCCAACAATTGTCATGACTGTCGAAGGCAAGGCCGAGCATTGAACAAAGTAAATTGTAGATCAAAGAAATCACACAGAAAATGAAATTTGGAATATGAGCTTTGACAGAGTTTTCAGCAAGGAGGGAGCCAAAGCTAGTGTGTGGATTAACCCTCCCAAAGTGGGTACAAAACTCTGTTCTTACAAGATCGCTTTTGATTGCACCAATAATATGGCCGAATACGAGGCATTGATTTTGGGTTTTAGAACGTTAAAGGAATTGGGTGCTAAAAGGATAGTTGTGCATGGAGATTCTGAGCTCATCATAAATAAGGTAAAGGGTATATATCAGTCCAAGCATCATAGACTGAGAGCATATATAAATTTGGTGCTGGATCTCCTTGAAGAGTTTTCAGAGTACAATTTGTCCATGATTCCTAGGGGGGGGAAATCAAATTGGAGATTCTCTAGCTACTTCAACTTTGGTGTTCAAAATTCTAATTTTTCCAAATAATAAGTATGAAATTGAAGTCAAACATAGGCCCACGGTACCCAATAACATTAAATATTGGCAAGTGTTTGAAGATGATAAATAGGTAGAGACATTCCTCCAAATGAGCAATGACTTTGCTAATGTGAATATTGATGATGAGTGTTGTTGTGAAGAAGATAAAGATGCAGCTACGTTCAACAACAATGATGCCTTTCAGAATTAGATAGTTGGAAGGGATATAGTGCAGCTGAAAAACAACATTATCCCCAAAGGCTTGGTCCCATTAGAAAAGTTGTTTGATGAAAATGATGTAGCTAGAAATCCTAGAATCACTGTGAACGACGAAGATGTAGAGGATTGCAACATCGGTACTCAAGAGAATCCTAAGATAATCAGACTATCAAAAATGCTTAGTCCAAAAATGAAATAGAGGTATATCAGCCTCATGAAAGACTTCTCTAATGTTTTTGAATGGAGTTATGAAGACTTGAAGGTCTATGACACTAGAGTAATTCAACATGTAATCCCCATCAAGGAGGATCATAAACCTTTCAAACAAAATTTGAGATGAATCAACCCTCTGGTACTACCACTGATTGAAAAGGAGGTAAAGAAACTATTTGATGCAAAAATTATTGTGTCCTTAATATTTTCAAAGTGGGTGGCTAACCTGGCTCCTGTCAGAAAGAAAAGTGGTGAAGTAAGATTGTGTGTGGACTTTTGAAATCTAAATAGGGTGTCTCTCAAAGAAAACTATCCACTTCCTAATATGGATTACATCTTACAGAAGGTAGTTGGATCCCAAAAAATGTAATGCTAGACAATTTTTCTGGTTACAACCAAATCATGGCACACCCAGATGACCGGGAGAAGACAACCTTTACAACACCTTGGGGTACGTTCATGTATGCAAAAATGCCTTTTGGAATAATGAACATTGGAGCGAATTTCCAAAGGGCCATGGATATAGCCTTTGCCAATGTGAAAGATAAGTTTATCATGATTTAATTGGATGATATCACTATGTTTTCAGATTCTGATGAACAACATCTCGAACATCTAAAGAAGGTTTTCCAGAAATGCAGAAAGTTTGGCATCTCATTAAATCCGAAAAAAATCAAACTTCGGGGTGCAAGAAGGAGAATTGCTTGGACACATTTTCTCAAAGGAAGGCATAAAGATAGACCCCAACATAGTGGAAGGGATCCTGAAGATTGAAACTCCCAGGAGAAAGAAAGAGGTGCAGTATTTCCTAGGAAAGGTAAATTTTCTGAGAAGGTTCATTCCCAACTTGGTGGAGATTATAAAGCACATCGCAAACATGCTCAGGAGAGGTAATGAAAAAAAGTGGACTCTTGAAGCTAGGAATTCATTAGAATATATTAAGGTGGCACTGACCAAAGCTCTAGTGTTAGCAAGCCCAGATTTCACAAAGGACTTTATCTTGTTCTCCTTTTCCTTAGAACACACCATCACTGGTGTTTTGTTACAAAAGGATGAGCAAAACTTTGAAAATCCCATAGCCTATTTCAACAGGACATTGAGAGACTCCCCACTAAGTTATGATATCATGGAAAACAAATCATATTCCTTGGTGAAGGCCCTCAAGGAATTCAAAATTTATATATTGCATTCCCTTGTCATTGCTTATGTGCCTAGCAATTCCGTTAAGGATATCTTGACTCAGCCTGATCCTGAAGGGAGAAGGGGTAAATGGATCGCAGTAATGTAAAATTTTCTGACCGTCTCGTCAGACCAATCTGTAAAATTTTATCTTTACACTTGGCATACTATAAATCTTCGGCTATTGGGGGATATTGACTGGTTTCCTATACTTTTGATTGTGAGGTGTCACAATACTTAGGTGTGGGGGAGGGGTTCATGAGTTGACAAATGATCATTGCCTAAAGAAGTAAATCTTTGTAAACATTTTGTATTATTTTCATGATACAGGTTATTACATTAGTAGTCATTTTATCTTGAAGTGATAAACTCCTGTGTGCTATAAATTGTTGTATATTTCCTTAACAGACCACTCTGTTGGTTTTTTTATTTTTTACAGTCCATTCATTGTAGGTTTGACATTCCATGTTCTATGCAAGTGGATTGAGTGAGCATGGTGGAAAAATAAAAAACAATGGAACACTCTTAGCCTACCTCAACTCCTATTCACTATGTTCGTGGCCTCTGAGGAATCAATTGCCTCAGCCACAAGGCTCCCAAGAGTTGAAGACCACTGATTTAAACATCGCCAGTTGCCAAGAGCAAGCTATAACATGGTTTTCAATACTGAGTTTCAGAACATCTCTGGAGCTAAGGGATACTCCAAGGAGTGGATAAAATAGGATCTAATCAACCCTCTCATAATCATCACCAGATTGATTACATGTGAAGGTAGATATTCCGTCTTTAAAGCCTGTTAATTTCAATTATTAGCTCACTTTTAGTTCAATAAGCCATTGTAACTTTCCCTTTTAATTCTTGAAGAGTCTAGTGAATATGTCTTCCCAAGTGAGGAAGGATGTAACCAATCCCCATAAAAACCTATTTCACCATGGCCTTATCAAACTACTTGTCTTAGTCCAGTTGGAAAAATAGGAGAAAACGTGGGATGAGTTCATTTACCAATTTGAAAACCCTGATCTTACAATCAAGACTATCAAGAAGACTCTTGATCTATGGGACTGTTACTCCACCCAAACCCTCATGCTCAAGCTATTCCTTTATCGAAGAAACTTGTTGATATCCCTACAACCTCATCGGGAAAAAAGACCAAGAAGCCTATTGCTAATTCATGGCATGCAACCGTGCCATATCTTCGGTCTGGGGGGATTTTTCCTGAGCAAAAAAAATGCTAAGCATTGCCCATTTGTATAGCAAACCCATGAGAAGAGGAAGTAGGATTTCTATCAAAATTTTGTCATGCTGTATTTTTACAAAGTCTTGGGATATTATATCAGCAGTTGTTTGTATTGGTATGCTAAATTATATACTGTTGACATCATTGTGTGTTTTATAAGCTCCTGTGCATTTTTTGTTTATGATGTAGAAGACTGCTTATACTTAACTACTCTTTGTGACAAATATAGAGCGATTACAACTGCTAAATACTAATTGTCATCTGTATTCCAAGCTTATGAAAAAAGGATCAGTTGTTTGAATTGTTACATATTAATGACATGCAATAACAATTCTTCTGTTCACCATGCCTACCAGTACAAACCAAGTCTTTTGTTAGTATCTATCAGTTCTATCAGTCACCAGTGATCAAATTTACTCTTTCATGTGATTGATAGGATTATTAGGTCAAATTGTTATATTTTCAAAATAAAATTCTCAAATACAATTTGACATATCTTGGTTGTAAAATTGTCATTGGTGTGTCTAGGTGTCATTACTACCCTCTACACTCATCCAAGGTCATAAATTCTCATCATGGTCATGTCATCCTTCCTTGTCATAAATTTTCAAATGATTGTCTTGGTCAAAGTTGTACTTAAAGATTGGTTTTTGAATTAAGGAAGATGAATTTGACAAAAGTGAAAGAGGTTTTTGTCAATAATAGACCGATAAACAAAAATTGCCTTCATTTTATGCACAGGTGTTATTGTTTGAGAGAAATCCCCCAAATACAGTCACTATAAGAGGGTTTCTACACATTTGGACAACTTGACTCGAAGTCCATTTTTCAGAGGTTTGGAGAAGGAATTTGCAGTTCTTGATGGTTCCATTATGTAGCAGACATCATAAAATTTCCACCCATACCACTTTCATCCCAAAAATCCTCTGGGAAGTCCTCCAAAATCCCTATCAAAGACCATGTTGCACTTCTGCTAAGAGCACGCTGCGCTTCTACAAGTTTTGAGTAACCAACTTCAAGCTAGGATTCTGAACAAATGGGAAAGTAATTTTGAAATCTGGAAGAGGTGTTTGTTTATAACATACCAAAATACAATAACCTCTATCAATTTTTGAATATAATTTATGGTTTGGGATATATTCTATCATCTTAGAGGCCTATGCTTTCAGAAAATAAAATACTCTGTTTTTCCTTTTTTAGTCATATTTTCTTTTTATGTTTTTCTAACAACGGAAAGTGCATTTTTGAAAAATAAGAGAGGTTTTTATCAAGGACATATTAAAAAAAAATAACCTCTTTTAGTTTTTAAATATAAGTTATGGTTTTGGATATATTCAATTCTCTTAGAGGCCTAGTTTTTCCAAAAATAAAACACTCTATTTTTCCTGTTTTAGTCATATTTTTGTTTTGTGTTTTTCTAATAACTGAAAGTGAATTTTTGAAAACCAAGAGAGATTTTTGTCAAGGAAATATTCAAAAACAAAAAAATCTCTCAGTTTTTACACAAGTTTTAGTACCTTATAGTTATAGGTGTCACTTTGATACCTATTTTTCACAAGTTCGCCAGGCTAGAATTGTTGCATTTATGGGAAGTCACTTTTGGAACTAATTTTGCAGAGGTAAAATTGTTGTTTCACATGGTTTAAAGGATCAAGGGTATAATATAAATCTCAAGTCTTCCTTGCATGTCATCAACAACCTCCAAAAACTCCAAACACTCCAGTTCAAACTTAGAGAGCATGAAACACTAAGTTGTCATTTACGCCATGATAATGTTGTCCTACAACCCAAGATGAATTCTCTACAGTGTTAGGTTGATGATATTAACTGCCACCAATAATAGTCTCTGGATGCAATTGAAACACCACAAAAATCCTAAGTCAAAATCCCCCGGGCAAGAGGGAGAAGCTTCGAAAGCTAATCCACCCCCTCCTTCGCAAGTTTAGTCATAAAGGGCAATTTCTTTTTGTTTGCAGTGGAACCTGCAAAATATTAGGTGTAGGGGTAATGTTGGGACCGAGATATGATCACTTTCATGACGGTTATTATACACTTTTTCCACATGTACATATGTGTTTTTCATACTTTAAAGGAGCTTTTTGAAGAATTTCATGATAAAATGGTATGATCGCCATAAGGTATGTGTAATTCATGTTTAATGGTTGAATCAAGTATAATTCATCATGTTTTATGGTTTCCAAGAGCCAATTCACATTTTTTGGTGTTACAGGGAAAAAATGCACTATGTTTCTAGTTCCGACACTTGATTCGACACTTGATCCGACACTCGTTCCAACACTTTGTATTGCACAAAAACGCAAGGCGAGTTGGCGGTTATGGCATTGGCGACCAGTGATGGAAAAATCAGACACATGGGTTTTGTTTATCCTTGCACCCTCCAACTACTGAGCTCAAGACAACTCAGTTTTAGTTGTCTAAAGAGGGGGATTATTGGCTTGCTCCGTTTTGTTAGTTAGGGCATCATTTATTGCAATTTTCCAAAATTAGAAGTGGTTTGACCCTCCTGAGGTCGACCACTTGGGTTGTAAGCTTATAAATACTGATAGGATGCTCAACATATTGTTACCCAAGTAGAAGAGCCATTCGATTAGAGACAAATTCATTTTTCTCTGTTTTGGTATTTTACATTGCCAGAATTGTGCCAGAATTTTCATGTTTTCATGGTGAATTCGGCCTGCTGAAGTTCGTGGTGTGCTTGTAGGAAGTAGCCATGACTTGCTGGGGGGCCCACCAACAGTCTGGTAACTGTCTTCATGTCTATTTTTCATTTTCTAATTTAAAGTGCCTTTTTATCTCCCTGTACATGTATATTTTTATTTAATTAATTAGTTTGATGTGGCTTATTGTTTTACTTCTTTTTGCAGGTTAGATGATGATATGTGTTAGTATGTGTTGATTTTGTAGATTAGAAAAGGCTTGCAAGTCTCTCTCTCTCTCTCTCTCTCTCTCTCTCTCTCTATACTAACCCTGTGTGCAATTAGAAAGTCTCTTTACTAACCCTCATGTGCATTTAGATGTTAAATTATGCTTTCTTTTATAATTTTATAAATAAGTTTAAAATAGAATTTTAATTAGATAGAACAGAGTT
>WSFP011480499.1:0-16257 GCA_009831015.1 Picea engelmannii | reverse complement strand
CCAGATCTTCAGACTTTGGAGATTTCAGATCTCAACACTTTCTTTCCTTCGAACATCATTCTTCCAAAGCTGACAAATGGCTGACGCGTGTCCCTCTCTTGATCAATGGTCGAGATCCTTTCATGTCTCCTGGCTTCAGAATTCTCAGGCCTCAACTTTCGCTGTAGTATGATAAAAAATTGAGAAGACTCCCGAAGCGATATTTCAGATCAGACGACTTATGTCCGTTTCAAGATTTCGACATTCAGGATTTCAGAAGTTTCGAATAAACACTACTCCATTTTCCTCCGGATTGATCACATGCTATGTGAGTCATTAATGATGGAGACCGCTTGCTGTCGGTTAACGTTTCCAATTACACCATCCTTCCACTAAGTAGATCGACGGTCAAGGATGCTCGCGAAGTGATATCCATATCGGATGTCTCGTGCCCACTTCGGGACTTGGGGCAAGTACTGGTGGTATATCTCCTGAAGCAAAACTCTTGGAGTGACGTAAGTTTCTTACGTCACTTGTTAACGTGTCATGATCCGAGTAGCTTCCACGTGTCACTATGATTCATGATTTTCACGTACCAGAAATGTTGATTCAGCTTGACACTTGTCATTCTCTGACTGTGCCATGTGTCCTTGCTAACATAGACTAATAACATGGTTTGCTGACAGACAAACCTAATCCAATGGTCCTCGTATGTCCTCTGAATCTGACGATCCTTATTCACTTCATATTTTCGGGCTCTGGGTATTTCAAATCTCAAACTGACGGGGCGTAAGTTCCTCGCTTCTTTATACCCGTAGTGAATTCTATTCATTGATAAGGTTCTTTAGATCATCAGTTCGATCTATTTTGCAATGCAACTCTTGTAGATTTATCTTGTCCTTCCACTTTGAGATTATTTGACAAATGTGGATATTTTCAAAGAAGATCAACAATCGACGATGATTGCAGAGCTACAATTTACGAGTGATTTAATTTTCCTTTCAATCTCCACAATCTATCCCTGCCGTAGATTTTGCGATTGCGCATCCGACGGTCATGATTTAATTTGACTTAAATTTGTCGTTAGTTGGATCAACCACATTCATAGATCATTGAAGCTGTGTGATCTGACGATCTAGACAGATTGCGAGATTGTAACTAGAAAGTGATTTAATTCTGCTTTCGCTCCGCGCAATTCATTCCTGCTGTTGATGGCTTGCAGGTCCGACGATCATGATGTTTCAATGGTCCTCAAGCCCACGGTCAATCATATGACCGAGGCACGTTATATTAGACAATCAACACGTTCAACCTCTTGATTGGATGATTGCTGAGGCTTCTAACTCTGATCTGACGGTTGCTGAGCTTACGCTTTTCCTTTCGAGTTTTGATCTTTGTGTTTTCTAACCCTCCTGAGCTTTTATCATAGGAACATTTGTTGATCCTGTCGTGATCAACAATAATCACAAATTTGTTTTTCTTCTTGATATACTATGCAATGCACTTTTCCTTCTGAGTTTTGATCTTTCGATCATACTGTTTGACATCTTCTGCTGACTGATATATTATTGACATCAATGACAATAGATGAATGTCAATTTTTCCAACATGATATGCCCACAAAGCTTCTGGAAACCTATCAGCCCAATCCCGATGGTGTAATTGAATAGTCTTGGTTAAGATAGCTTCCAGAATTTTGTTTGTGGACTCTATCTGACCATTAGCTTGTGGGTGATATGGAGAAGACTTGCAGTGCTTGATCCCATATTTCTCTGTTAATTCTCTCATCATCTTGGAAGTGAATTGAGTGCCTTGGTCTGTAACAATTTCACGAGGAAAACCAAAGAGGGTAAATATGTCTTCATAAATGAATTCGACAATAGATTTTTCGGTAGCCTTGAATAGGGCTTTTTCTTCTACCCACTTGGTGACATAATCTGTACAAACCAAAATATAATTTTTCTTATGAGACATGGGTGAAATTGGTCCTACAAAGTCAAGGGCCCATTTCTCGAAAGTTTTTATCATAACTTGTGCACGCAAGGGCATTTCGTCATCTGATGTGGGTCTTCCTATCCTTTGACAGTTATTACAACTCCTCACATATTTGGAAACATCCTTAAAAATGCTAGGCCAATAGTAACCTGAATGTAACACCTTATATGTTGTACGTTTGTCAGAAAAATGGCCACCACATGGTCCATCATGACAACTTCATAGGATTTCTGGTATCTCATCTTCTCAGAAACATCTACAAATAATCAAGTCTGGACCAATATGAACAAGGTCATGGAAAACCCAAGAGTAGTTAGCACTTTGCGTGATAATTCTACACTTTTCATGAGGTGACAAATGAGATGGTAACTTCCTAGTAGCCAAATAATTTGCCATGTGTGCAAACCATGGGGTATTTACAGAGAGGGAAAAAAGATGCGCATCTGGGAAACTATAATCAATGAGAATATCATCACCCTCATGTTTTATGCGTGAAATAAAATCAACTACCAAATTCTCCTTTCTAGGTCGGTCAAGGACGGTGATATTGAACTATTGTAATAACAAGATCCACCTAGTCACTCAACCATTCGTAATGGTTTTATTCATAAGAAATCTAATGGAAGAGTGATCTATATGTACAAATACTTCGTAACCTGTGATTTAGTGTCGAAACTTATTGATGGCATGGACCACTGCCAATAATTCCTTTTTGGTAACTGTATAGTTTAACTCAACAGGAGACAAGTTCTTGCTCACAAAATAAATGGCATAGGACTGATGGTCTTCTTTTTGTCCTAATACTCCTCCTATTGCAGTATCGAAGGCATCAATGGATATGTGAAATGGAAGAGTCCAATTGAGCCCCCTAAGAACTGGTGCCACAGATAACTTAGCTTTCAGAGTTTCAAAGGCGGTTTGACACTTCTCAGTACAAAGAAAATCAACATCTTTTATTAACAATCCAAACATGGGTGCAACAATCTTTGTGAAATTTTTGATAAATCGCCAGTAGTATCTGGCATGTCCAAGAAAGCTTCTCACCTCTTTTTTAGTCTTGGGGCTGGAAGTATGACGATTACCTCAATATTAGTAGGATCGACTTTAATCCCTTCAGATGAAACATGATGTCCTAAGACCACTCCTTCAGTCAATTTTTTTTTACATTTTTCATGACTCAAGGATAGGTTCATTTCTTGACATCTGATAAGCACTTTTTCCAAATTATCTAGGGCTTCCTGGTAAGTATTGCCATATACTGTAAAGTCGTCCATGTATACCTCCACACAATCATGAATAAGATCAACAAATATCCCTAGTATTGCTCGTTGAAATGTGGCAGGAGCATTACACAACCCAAATGGTAAGACCATATAGGCATAGGTTCCCCAAGGACAAGTGAAGATAGTCTTGTCCTGATCCTTGGGTGCTATAAGAATTTGATTGTACCCGCTATATCCATCTAAAATGGAGAAGTATTTCTTTCCTGACAGGGTATCCAAAACTTGGTCAATGAAAGGAAGAGGAAAATAATCCTTCAGAGTGGCCTTATTAAGCTCTCGAAAATTGACACAAATTCTCCATTTCCCGGTTACTTTATTTGGAACCACTACAAGCGGGGATACCCATTTACTGTTGGAGATGGGATAAATAAATCCGACATTCAATAACTTGTGTATCTCCTCTTTTACTATATCCTTGAGAGTCGGGTTCATCCTTCTCTGGGGTTTCCTAACAAGTGTTACTTCCCCCTGGGTATACATGTGTTGAATGCATGTGTCAGGGTGTATACCCTTCATGTCACTGTATTCCCAGGCAAATTCCCCTGATTGTTCATTAAGGACATTTAATAACTGCTTTTGTTGGTCTGGATCTAGTTTGGAATTTATATGTAGAAATTTCCCTGGACTAATATCATAGGGAATGGTATAAGATGTGGCGGACTCATCTATCTCAAAGATAAAAGATGTCGAAGAAAAAATTGATGGGTCCAACTGTTCCTGAAATTCTTCCCCAAACATGTACTCAAATTGGGGAAAATATTGTGGAAAATCAACACACGTGATAGCAGAAATAAACTGGTTTAGCACATTGTCTGTTGTTTTCTAAGTGCCCAAGAATGATCACTTGGCAACACAGGTTCTTCTCAGTCCTTATTCTCGTATGGAAATTCAAGCCACCATAGATTTTCCATGATTGGTTGAGCTGGTGGGTATATGGTGAGAATTTCTATAGAGAGTCCATTTGAGATGGTCATTTCTCCTTCTCTACAACCAATAAATGTATTGGCTGTGGCCAACCAAGGTCTTCCCAAAATAACGAGATGTCCTTTGGTAGGATCCTTTGAATGAATGATAAGAAAGTCTAGTGGGTACTCCCATGAGGCTAATGTAACTATGATATCATCCAATATTCCTTCAGGTATAACCTTTGTCTTATTTGCTAATTCCAAAATAGTTGGGGTAGGTCTAAGAAGAGGTTTTAACTGTAATTCCTCCAAGGTAGTAACAATCATAACATTGATGGCTGCCCCTAGGTCTATGAGAGTGTTTCCGATGGGAACCTCATTAATGATTATGGTCACTATGAGGTTCCTTGGGTTCCCATATTTTGCGACCCTAGGCTACTCTGATATGTACTCAAAGTGTTCTCCTATCAAATGTACTGTTGGAGGATCTTTCTGCTTCCTTCCTGGATTCTTAATACACAATTATTTGACCACCTTACTGTAAATTGGAATGTCCTTTATGGATTGTAGCAAGGGAATTTTGACACAGATATTATTCAATTCATTCAAGATGTCAAATTCCGGTCGAGTGGTAGGTTTCTCAATCACTAATCTTTCTGGATAAGGAGGGGCCTTCGTAATTTATGAAGGTTCATTTTGGGGAAGCTTGGGTTTCTGGTCTTTAGGAATGATAACATCTTCCCACTTAGTGTCATTCGTGGGTTGTTTGGGGGTTTCCTCTTCTTCTTCCTGGATGACTACTGAAGGCCTCTACCTGTCCAGAAATTTTCCCGACCTGAGTTGAATCTCTTGCAATGGAATAAGAGAAATAACATACGTTGGAAAGGATTGCATCTCAACATTGTGAATAGGTTGAGTGGGTTTGTTATTGGGGTTGGGAACTGGTTGTGCCAGTAATAATGTCAGTCTTGGGGAGCTTGCATTCTAGTATTGTTGCAGTTGTTGTGGAATAAGAGGTAAAGGTCAGGGAACAAAACCTGGAAAAAGCTGTGGGATGTTTGGTGGAAACTGAGGGTAAGGATGAGTGGGCATAGGGATAAGTGGAGCTTGAGGGTCTCCTTGGTTATGTCCTCCTCTCCATCCTTGAAGCCAAGGATGGTGATATTTTGTAGACCAGTTTTTCCAACTTGGTAGATCCAGGTATGTACGCTGACTCCTAGGATGCCATGGCGTCCTAGGTGCATAAGAGGACTCCCTAGGATCCCCACTTATGTAGATTTCTAATGAACCATGCAATGATGGGAAATTTTCAGTTGAGTGGTCTGCAGTGCAGAAGCCACAAACTGAAATATTATCTAATGGAAATTCCCTTGAGGAATGCTTCCTCCTGCATCTTGGGCAAAATATGCTCATTGCTACATTTTCCTCCTCTTGATTATTTTTAATATTTAGGTTGTCCAACTGGGAACCTTTTGTACTTAAGATATCTGTTTTGAAGTTCTCTAAAAGGTTCCCTATCTCTACCCTTGTGATACCACCTGAACTAACTGCTTTTAGGTTTCTACTATAAGGATCCCAAACACTCTTCCCTGTTTTAGCTCTACTCCTTGAGTAATTCCTACACATTTCACAGATTTCGATAAATGGTTTATGGGAGATGTCACCTAATGCCATCAAGTTAAGTATCTCTAAGTATTCTTCCAAAATTCCTTTAAGGAAAAGAGCCCTGACTGCATCATCTGGAAGGTCATGGTACTTCGATTTCTGTGAGATATAGGCAAACCGTTCCATATAATCCTTGAGATTCTCATCCTCTAACTGTTGGATTTTGAAAATATCATTACGAAAATCCTTGGACTTGCAATAGTCTTGGTATTTCTTAAGAAATATATCCTTCATGCCTTCCCAATACCTAATACTGAACTAAATTCCTTTAAGGAAAAGTGCCCTGACTGCATCATCTGGAAGGTCATGGTACTTTGATTTCTGTGAGATATAAGCAAACCGTTCCATATAATCCTTGATATTCTCGTCCTCTAACTTTTGGATTTTGAAAATATCATTACGAGAATCCTTGGACTTGCATTAGTCTTGGTATTTCTTAAGAAACATATCTTTCATGCCTTCCCAAGACCTAATATTGGACTCTCCCAACACCATGAACCATCTTAGTGCGAAATCCTTGAGGGTGGTAGGAAAAAGTTTTAGTTTCTGGGCATCTTGTAAGTAATTGTAGCTCCTACACAACATATCAAACTCAAATAGGAAGGTATCCAGGTCTTCAATGCTTTTACCGTAAAAGGTGGGCAATGCTAACAGTGGAATGTTCTTCATATTCACATTCTACGTGGTATCCAAAATTGGAAACCCGAAGGTGGTTTCGGTTTGGTTTCCAACTTCTTCTCCCTCCTCATGTCTTACATGGTTGTGATCCTCCTGATCATCCATACTGGTTTGGTTTCCAAAAAGAGAGTACCTAAATGGTTTTATCCTTGAAGATAACAAGGTATCCCAAGGTTCTTTTATAGGAGAGGTATCCCTTTGATGGGAAGGTCTTCCAACTGCTTGGATGTCTGGGACTTTACTCAAGCCAGTTGAAACTATTGGTGCCAAAGTTTCTTTTTCGACTTGGGAAACAATTATATTGGCTGAACTACCAAACAAAGTATTCACCTGTTCAGGGTCAATGATGTCTACAAAGTTAGGGCCTTCTGATGGTGGAGAAAAAACAAAGGTTGTGTTGGTTGGTTCTACGGAAGGCTCGAGTGGTCTTGGCTCCTGTCCCACTATTATTGATGCTTCAATTTTCTGCTCTATAGTGCTCTCTTTTTTGGTCTCTTCAGAGACTGTTTTAGCTCTTTGGGTTGAGCTAACCCCTACTTTATGAAATCGGTCTACATAGTTTATGGGTGGAGTATTCCTTCCTCCAAAAAGGTTAGAAGGAACCTTGGTCGAAAGGTTTGGTTTGGTTTTAATGTATCTTCCCTTCGGGTCCCTAGGTTTGTTCATGAACGCAAATAAAAAGAAAAACTAGCATTGGGTTTGGGGGAACCTGCTATAACAGATGCACATGTTCTTACCTCTCCTCTTAAAGTTTCTCCACCACCAAACTAATGCTAAGGTTCATAAATGATCTACTCCCTAACTATTTCCTACCTTAAGACAACTCCCCGACAATAACGCAAAAAATGATGGGTATTCTATATGCACTAAATCCCTCAATTAAATTGTCAACTCGGGGTAAGTAAACTTAGAGTTGCGGCATTGTATGAGCCAAGGAATAAAATCTAATGGAAGTATTATCAAGGGGATGGTATTTCTAAGGATCAATCTACTTAAGAAATGACTCTTTTGTTTTTATCAATTAGCAAATCCTATTAATGAGCTTGAACTATTTACCCTAAGAAGCTTCAAACAATGGATTGATGGATTATTTCTAAAGAAGCAAATCATACCCTACTTTAAACAAGTTAATATAGTCAACCTAATGAGGAACAACAAGTAAATTATTTTTGATCTTTTATCTTTAAGCAAATAAGCAAACAAACAACTAACCTATCAAGACTATTTCAACAAGTAAACTCTATTCTTAAAAAAAACTCATAATCATTTCTATTTTGCAAAGGAAAATATTAACCTACTTAATAAAAAAGCATCACGACTGTATTCATACTCTAATTAATCAAAACTATTCTCAATTTGCAATAACAAGAAAAGAGAATTCAAAGATGATGATTATGTCTTCGGTGCTGAATAACATCACGATGGAATTTGACTATTACTGTGAATCAAGCAACCTAAAGTGTGAATCAAGCAATCTAACAAAATCTTTTCCATCATAGAAGCAACACTAAGTATCCTAGAAATCCATGTGATCTCTAAATTTCATGCATCAATCATCAATGATTAAAAACACTCTTATACTAATTCAAGCACACTCTTATGCTAACTCAAGAAAATTTACAAACTTATAAACTTATGACTAAAAATCTCAATTCAAATCCAATCTCCTAATTAAAATTGCAATTCAAATCTACAACCGAGATCTTATAAATTAAACTGGACTAATCCTATCATTAAAACTCAAATTTCAAACTAGAATGCTTTTAGAAACACAACCCAAAATCTATTTCCATCCTAGCATACTAAAACAAGATTAATAAAGCAAATAAATCTATGAAAACATAACTAAACTGAGAATTAAATCTAGCATAATTACAACTAATAAAACTTGCAACTATTAATCCATCAAAGCTTGCAAATAATCCTAAATTAAAACTCTGTCTACACTAATCCTCAGTTTAAATACTACTATGTTTTAATTTGCAGAAACTAATTTAAAACTTCAATACATCATCTAAGTTAGTAGCATGCAGGACAATTGCTAAGAAATAAGAAACATATCATGACAAATAACCAACTCCTATAAGCAATTTGCAAAAGATGAATTAGATAATTAAATTACAATCAACATGCACAGTAATTAAAACTAAAAGATACATACAACAAAGAAATGACGTAAATTCTAACTAAGCAAATTAAATACACGATATATCTATCTATACAGTCACCCAGACCACTGGTGCCCCCCCAACAAGTTGTGGCTACTCTTCAACAACAAAACACAAGCTCAAATCAACATGATACTGCCATTAATTAAAAAATGTAGTCTTGGAACACAAGTTTGCAAAATATGTCTGAATTACACAGTAAAACTCTTCTTAAAATTATGTCTGTGGTCTTGCCACTGATAGTGGTATTTATAGGTGAATTACAGTTCGAGAGGTTGACCTCCTCTAAAAATGGCAAATCCATTAAATGCGCTCTAACAACTTTGGCTTCTAGAAAATCCGTGAGCCACTTAGCGATCAATATAACTGCCCAATATGAGATGTCATGAGCTCTGTAGCTGGAGGCCACGAGGGGGCACAAAACCCAGTTCGCCGATTCGCCCATCACAGGTCGCCAATATACCAACCACCAACTCTCATGTGATCCGAGTGCTGGATCACGTGCCAGATGGAGTGCCAGATCACGTACCAGATGGGGTGTTGGATGAAGTGTCGAACAAGGTACCAGATGGAGGATCATACTACAAATTCGCCCTGTTACACACAGATCATGCATTATATCCTTATAAACATCAAACCAAACTGAATTTAGCTCAAAATCATTGTAAAACATTGATTACACATGCCTGATATAAATCCATGATGAATTGATATAAAATCCTTTGAAAACTCCTTCAAAATGGTCAATAACATATATAATATCGATGCAAAAAGGATTCAACCATCGCAACAAAACAATCAAAATACGAGCCCAACAATACTTCCCATGCTTCTGTTATTAGTGACATTCTCTTCTTAATACTCTTTTCTACAAAAATCCATACCGTTGTGAGTAGACTTGAAGACCCTTTTAATTTAATGGCGGGTGTGGTTGGTTTGACCATTGACAAAGGACTTGCCAGGATTGGAAGAGGCATTAATACATTTTCCAATTCTCTGATCCTTTCTTTTAACTTAGTGTTTTATGCTTCCAGACCATCAATAGAATATTCAAGAGCATCCTTGGTAGCTCTGTGAATTTTAGAGATTTGGGACGACCACATGTCTTTCAGGTCAACCTCTGAGCAAGATTTTCCCTTCTTATTTTTCTAATAACCTCTTTCTACAATCATTTTTTTAGATTCCTTATAAAAAATAACACTTTGGAAAGTAAATGAATCTTCTTCACTGAAGGTCTCATTTGAAACAATCTCTAATGATGAATTTTGTTGGGCCATATTTTTCGGCTGATCAATTGTGGGAAATATTTTCTCAATATCTACCTCGAGATCCATGTCTTCTAGAGAAAATATATTGATGTTTTTTTCTATAAGGTTGTCTTCTTCCTCTTGCACTAAATTCTTCTTCTTCTTTCTCACATGGAGCTTATGCGAGCTCTCGATTTTACCAGGGGGGTATTCTTCTCTCCTCTGCGGCTTGAACTACTGTTGGAAATATTTCTAACTCGGTGAGATGCTGGAGCATTTCTCTGAGATGTGGTAGTTTTGGGAGTAATAACTGGAGACTGGGCACTCCTTTCACTAGGACCCTTTCCTTTTTGCTTATAAAACTTGTTAGTACTGAGTGTTATTTCTAAGTCACAAACATTGTGCACTGGAGCACTTTGAGCATTATCTTCTTCTTCATTCAAGATAGTACGGATAAACGAGTTGCTTAATCCTACTGACAGAATATGATCCACAAATATTTTGTTAGGATCAAACCCCTTTATCTTTTCAACATACTTTAAATTTACATTGTTGAAGTGATTTGCAAACTCATCAATTTTATTTATGTTTCTAAATATGAAATCTCCAATCTTCCATGGAAAGGGGATTGTTGGCCCTTGACCAAGTCTTGGGAGATCCTTGGTCAAGTTTGAACTATTTTCAGAGTTCGACATCCTATCGACGGAGGAGCGCAAGAAGAAGCAGAGATCGCAGGATATCGACCCCTTTTTGGGTCCTTTTTGGGATTTGGGATTATGTAACGGGTATGGGATGTCGACCCATGGGTTTACCCATGTTTAGGCCTATTTTGTAAAATATAAATAGAAGGCTAGGCGATGTAATGAGAGAGGAGTTCATAGGAATAGCTAAGTGCTAAAGTTGGATCTGTGTGATCAAGATTGTAAGTGCTCTATGCATACTGTGTGAGACTTGCAGAGCTAAGTGCAAGTCATTGTAATAGGCTATTGAAGGCTGTGTGCTTAGATATACTCAGGGAAGGAGGATCTAGAAAGTTGTGAAAATATCCTGTCCTATGCGGAGTAAGGTTTTGAGGCTCTCTGCATGTAACCTATTGAAGAAGCTAATAAAGAAGAAGAGTTGGTGGACATAGCCCTAGGGTGGGGGTGAACCACGTATATGTTGTGTTGCTCTGCTTTGTGCGATGTATTGATGTGTTTATTTCTTTACTTGCTAAGTGCTTTGATATAGATAGATAGATTTGTTTATGCTTTGTGCTAATGATGTATATGGATGCTAGATCTGACTTATATGAATGTGCTTAGTGCCTGAATATGTTAGATCTAACCTAATTCTCTACGATAAGTTCTTAGATAAATCAAATCTGGATGAATGATGCGATGCTATGTTTTAGCTACTAAGTAGATAGTGGTTGAATATTGATAAACTGTCGGTGCTAAGTGCTCTGTTAAGTATTACAATCACATATTTGTGTCCCAGCTAAGGTTGCAGACACCTGAGTCCTGTAACCACCCCTGCCTCTACCTCAGGTGAGACTTCATCTACTTTGCAGGTGTTGTTGAAAGGGCTGATAGTTAGGGTTTTGTTGGTGCGTTGTTGTAGCGTTGAAACTTGGGTCTGCCCCTGTGCCAACAAATGGTTCCATTGCCGAGACCTGAAACTGTGATTGCTGGGAACTAAGGAAGAAGAAGCTTTGTGCAAAGATCCATCCTAAAACTGTGAAAGCTCTGTGCATAGATTTGTCATTCTAGTGTGCAGTATTTTACTTGATTTATAAAGCTCTATGCTAAATAAAGAAGCCTGATATGAAGAAAAGAGGTAAGATCTGAAAGCTTTGTACTTTGAAAAAGGTAAAAGTGAGAATTTTTTATTAAAAGAGGTAAGATATGAAAGCTTTGTGCTCTGAGAAAGGTAAAAGTGAGAATTTTTTATTAAAAGAGGTAAGATCTGTAAGCTCTGTGCTTTGATAAAGGTAAGAATAGTGAAAAGTTCTAGATCTCAAAGCTTTGTGCTATGTAGAAGTAAGATAAGTGGAAATTTTTGTTTCTAAAGTATGGATCTAGGTATGTTTGATAGATTCTGTCCTAGCTTAAAAACTAGGGCACTAATAGATGAAAGAAGGTTTGATATGCATAGATCTGATAAGAATAGTGAAAGATATGTTATACCTATGCATAGAAATAATATTTGGACTAACAAGTGGATGCAGGATCCTAGAAATAAATGTTTGCATGTTAGCTACCAGGATTCTAGCATGCAGTACAGGAAAGGCTGGGGATCATTTAAAAGAAAGAGAGGATTAACCCTCTGCTACAGTTGCAAAAAACCATGACATCTTGCTAAGGAATGCCCTGGGAGAAGACTTAGTTGTCATTGTTGCAAAGCTATGGACCATGAAGTATTGGATTTCCCTAGAATGATTTCTAAGCTTGAAGGAATGAACACGAGACAAGAAAACCCTAAGGCAGATCCAGAAATGGTATAACCCCAGAAAGAATCAGAGAAAGTATTGCTACAGATAAAAGAAACCGTAAATGACCACTGATATGTCAATTTATCAGACATCTTCAAAGAAAAAGAATGCCTTGAAGCAAGGATAGGAGACTTCGACATTGACTGTGTTTTGGATGAGGAAACACAGGTGAATGTCATGACAGAAAGAACTTGGGAACTTTTAGGGAAGCCTGCTATGACTCCTTCATTGGGAGGACTAGGTCTATTTAGAGGAAAGATGATAAACCTATGTGGAAAACTCACCCAGATATATATGAATGCCAATGGAACTTCGACAGAGGAAGATTTTGAGATTATTAAATTTATTGAGAACAACGCCCCATTTACCATGCTACTAGGAAAACCTTGGATTGAAAGAAATCAGGCCATAAGGCAAGAATAAAAAGAAGTTTTAGCACAGAAGAAGCAAGAGTTAAAAGATTTCATGACTAGAAGGATCACACACTTAATTGAATAACAAAAGAACAAGTCGAAGCATTTAACACCAGAAACCTGAATATCGAAGTTTCAAGAACACTAGAAGACCCACAGAAGATTGAAGTACCTATTCCAGATAAATAAGAAGTATCACCCTCGACTCTTAGGAAAGAATCTCAACAGCGTGAAGTAACTATGCCAAAAGAAGATAAGAATCAGAATGGAAAAAGGCATACCGAGACCAAGCTCACTGGAAATAAATCTAGAAAACTAAGTAAGAAGAGAGCTAAGATCGACAAGTTACAGAAGGTTCCAGAGGGAACTTCGCAAAAGGAAAATCTGCAAAATTGGAGCTTCGTCGGGATAACAGAGCAGCGTCACATGGCACTTCGCCATGGCGAAGCAATATATCCATTGGGACCAATATAACCGTTTGGCCGACTTTCCGAACGGGTAGAAAGGAATTTATGGTTTTCCACCAAACCGTTGGGCCGTGCCATAACAGACATAACAGAGTTAATGAAGGCTTCTCGACCATTGCAAGCAATCTATTGCCAAGTTATCTATTTATCCCGTCACACCATGCACCGAGAACACTTTTTCTAATCGTGAATTTGAGCTCGCAGACTTGTTGATTTTATACAATGATCATTGCGCTATTGCCTTATATCTTATTGCAGTGTCTAATTTACTCCTTGAACCCAAAGATTTCCAACCCCGAGCGTGTATGTCGGACGAGTTCAGCGCAACAGAGAGAGTTGTCAAAGAATTTTTGATCGACCTCATGACTTAAAGATTCATGTCGATGTCTACAGGAATACAAGCATCATCAACAAGAGGACTGTAAGCCTCTCCATCTACTGCTCGCAGATCGGGGCCATCCCGACCATCAGTAGAGAAGAGAACCAAGCATAAATATGACCTAGCAAACACAAAGTTTATTCCATCCATATTGCCTAAATACATCCCGCCTCTGGCTGGCACGGTGAATCCTGATAGTGTGCCAAGAGACTTCGAGTACACTATGGTCACTACATACCTTCCGAAGGGGATACACGCAGTTTGAACAGAGCAGGAGAAGATCATAATGTTGAAGTTCAACGACTTCAACCTCAGAGATCGAAATATCTATGGTATGCTTGCTCCATACAAGTACCTAACCAGAACTAAAGGGAATAACTCGAAGATCATTCCTCAATCGTGGACGATGAACCTCGCGCAGTCCACCCTGCTGAATGTCATGAAGATCCCACACTTCAGAAGACACCATGAAGTCAACGCCTGTGTCAAGATTCTACTGTAGTGTTACCATGGTGGATACTTATGGATAAACCTACGCATTATCGTTGACCCAACGCTGATCCATAGGATCACAGGACTGAGTATGCAAGGACCTGACCCGAAGGACTTTTATCCAGGAAAAGCTGCAGATCACGCACTTGCACAGAAGATCAAGGATACATATGGAGATGTTGAGAAGGGAACAAGAGGCTACAAGGTATCTTCCATCCAGAGTGGCACAGTGCACCTCGCATGTCAAATGATAGCTGGAAAGTTAGTAAGGAAGAACTGACCTATGCAGGTCATCGACTTTTTTGTTGACCTCACAGGGAAGTGCACGGAAGGCCTATAGATGAACTGGGCGAAGTACCTAGTTAACCAGTTGGAACTAGATTTCCAAGAAGCACAAGATCAGGGTTATGAATTTCATTTTAGCTAGCTCCAGGTCCTGATTGCATTTGTTTCCTGGGAGATGCT
This sequence comes from Picea engelmannii, assembly GCA_009831015.1. Lineage (NCBI taxonomy): Eukaryota > Viridiplantae > Streptophyta > Pinopsida > Pinales > Pinaceae > Picea > Picea engelmannii. The sequence continues at coordinate 1,648 of WSFP011480499.1, read as the reverse complement.
AGAAGGAGCGACCTTCCTCAACATAGAGCAGTTTGAACCGCTTGCCGCGAAGTTCGCTACCCTATGGTATTCAACTAATATGGAAAAACAATGGCAATCAAACACTGTGTTTCATACATACTACCTCTAGCTAAAGCAAGCCATCAAAGCCGAGCCTCACATGACTCCGAACACCCTACAATGGTTTCGACCACTAATGAAGTTCAACGCAGATCGACATTTTATATACATTACAACATGAGCAGATGAACATAAAGAGCAGCTCCAATCATATTACAAACTTACAGAAGAAGACCTTGAGGAGATCACCAAGGAATGGTCCGCTGACCTCCTTATCCTCACCAACCCCGCAGAGATATCTGATATTGACAGCCTAGAGGACGCTCATAAAGAACATAATACACCCAGAACCGATAGACAAAAGAAGACTGAGGAGTTCCAAAACTTAAGCAACACCTCAGTAAAGACTGCTTCCATGTCACCTGACCGAGGGGGTGGTGAAGAAGTAGAAGCTGAATAGAGACCAGGCGAAGTAACACCGCCCAGATACAAGTTTGACCCTTTGAAGAAAAGGAAGGTTTCCCCCCCAAAACCTTCTTCCCAGAAGAAATTGAAAGCCTCCATGACCAAGATGCAGACTGTCCTCCCCTCTGATGATTTTGACTTCATCATAGCCGCCCTGAACGATGCTTCACTGAAGATAGCAGAGAAAAAAGGAGCGAAGCAGGAAGAAATGTATGATAGGATTGAAGTCGAGCTCCAAGGGGTATAGCAGGCCCTTCAGTCCAGTCGCCCAGTCTCCACTACACCCCTTCCATCGGGAGAACCAGAGTTGGGAGATGAGCCAACCCAACTCCACCGACTAGCTGAGACAGTCAAAGCTCGCCTTCGATGAGCAAAAGAGGAAACAAAACAAGCCACCCAGGATTTGATGCAAGTGAAAGGAGTACTTGTAGAACAACACCGAGCTATAGAATAGGAAAAGATTGCTCTCCAAGCAAAATTTTATGAAGAAAAAGCACAACTACAATAAGGAAAAGAACAGTTGCTCGCGGAGCAACTCAAAGTGAAAGAAGCAGTCAATAGAGCACTTCATTATGTGACAGTCGTAGAAATAAAGGCAGAGGATTGAGTCTCGCAGCAAGTAGAGCATCTCATAGAAGTTATCCAGCAACTACAACAATGCATAGCATACTTAGAGCTCCGCACAGTGCCCGAGACCCCACAGGATGTAAGGGATCAAAGAGAAGCAACTTCTCAAAGCGCAGTTGAGATAATAAAATCCCTTGCTATGGAATGTAAGAAACTCACTGATCGCAGTGCCCAGATCTACGAGAAACTCACTAAGAATCCAGAACTGAAGGCACTGGAGTCGCAACTCCAAGAGGCGAAGTATCAAGATGAAACGATACAAGCGCAGCTGAAGCCCCTGTCAGTTGTGGAAAGAATGAAGTGTTCCCAAGGGAAACACACTGCCCAATAGCAGATCCACACTATCCAGAGCAGAGTTATGGAAGTAACTCAAAGGCTCCAACCTATACAAGATAAGGCTTACCAATTGTTCATAGAGGTAGAAGGTCGAGGAGCAGAACTGGAGCAGGTTGTCACTACAAATGAACATCACCTGGAGGGACCTATCAACGACGCA